>RJWM01011700.1:16325-59051 GCA_004363535.1 Dasyprocta punctata | reverse complement strand
TTTTTTTCTGAAAATTCTGGGAGATGAGATTGCAGAACACTGGGATATTAGCATGCATTCTCCTTGACAGAGCATTCAGCTCCACCAAGATGTCTCCCATAAGCAGGAAATATCATTTTGTAGATCTTGACAGATGGGTCTTGCCCATGAGGGAGGACATTTAGGATGATTCATACCAACTGGCACATCAACAGATTTTGAAAGAGAGCTATTAAAAATGGGATTGTGTTAGCTCTAATTTATGCTAAGTAAAATAAGTAAAACAAGGAGCCTATTAGAAAGGAGATGTAAGATACTTAATTAGCATTTGAAGGCTTTGAAAGGCAGAAGAGGAGCACATAATTAGTTATTCTGGCAGGCTGTAAAATTCTGCTTTTCAAGGAAGAGCTAATAGTACAATGATTTTTTTATCAGGTCTAAAATGTTATCTAAACTTGAACAGAGCTGGATATTTGTACAAGTGAGTGGGTTTCCTCCTCTGAGCTCTAAACCGTACAACCACAAAGCAACTTTAAATTGAGAGCAGTTACAACAATGACATCCCTTAACAATATGTCTTTCAATTACCTTCCCTCAACTTGAGTCTCCATAGGTTCTTACCTAAAGCACCCTTCAAGCCATGAACTTAAATGTTGTTTCCTCAGTGAACATTCCAGCACCTTTAGGATTCCATTAAATCTTATCTGACCCCTCTTAAAATACTTACACTTGGAATTCATTGCATATCCTCCATATTCCCCACTAGACTGGGACCATGTTCATATTACCGACCTCATTTCTATTTGTCTAGAACCTAGAATGATTTGGGTAAATAGATATTCCTCGAGAAACATGAACTGAATTGATTACAAGGCCTTAAAGGGCTTGGCAGTCTCAATAAGCAGAACCAATTACAGAGTCAGCTCTAACTGAATGATAGCAGATGTATAACAGAGTAAAAAAGAATGGTAAATTTCAATTCTCCAGATAGTAAATTTATGTCGGATTTCTTTTACAAGGGAAAAAATTATAAACACTATTTTCTTTAAAAAGTTAAGCATTAGGATTCAGTAGATTAAGAAGTATTTTCTTTACTCTTTAAAATTAAAGAAATAAAGAGAGCTAATATGTCCATGGAATCCTAGAATCTTCTTATATAGAGAGCTTAGAACATATTATATGATAACAAGGAGATAATAATCAACAATATGCACAAGTTGATCCTACAATTGTTGAATTACAATTGATTATGATCAATAATATTTACATGTTGGTAAGCATCCATTTGTTTTGGTAATAAATCTGTCTGTTAAAATAAGATGACAGTATTCTATTGTTACTCATATATTTCCCATTTCTAGAGATCTACGTCTCCATGAAGCTAATACAGATTAAAGAGGCAATATTTTCACAGAAATACTAGTATACTGACAGCTAACCTAGTGTTTCTCAAACTCAGCACTATTAGTGTTTCTACTTTTATGTTTTGATGGTTTCAGGGACCAGAGTGTTGTCCTATGTATTATTGTATATTTGTTAGAATACCTGGACCCTACAGAGTAGATGCTAGTAGCACCCCTCCACATCAAGATGTGACAACCAAACACACTTTTATACATTATTAAGTATAAGAACTATGGAATTAATCTTTACTGAGTGTTTAAAACATTGATTTTGCTAACTTCTCACAGGAACTATCTCATTGAATTCTTCAAAAAAGATATGACTATGTGTCAGGAATCATTAATGTATTCATTCTATAGATGGGAAAAGGTTTAAAGATTGCTGAATGTCACACAGCTGCTTGTGACATCTCAGGCTTGTCATCACTCTATTTTTCCAAGGGTTTGTGGATGGAAAGTGGTGAAGTAGAATTTGGTAAAGGAGAACAAAGTAGTCACTGATGTTAACTAATTAACATGAGGGCTTCCTGATTGCTTTCCAGCAAAGGCCAGCTAGGGACAGCTAGGAATTCCTTATAGGACTTCATTAAAGAGGTGACCCTAGGGCAGTCACAGCTAGCCTGTTTTCCTTTTCTGTTTGTGAGCTTGCCAGCTATCAGCAGGCTATGTGCTTGAGTAAACAAGAAAGGAAGATGAAAGCCAAAATTGAATTACTGTGTTATTGTTTGTTCTCTAACATTTAGAAATAGTGAACCCACACAACATATGTCCATTTTCTGTGTACCAGATTTCATGGTAGGCTGCCAGACTTAAAATATGATGCCAAACTCCTGATCTTCTGGCCTACCCTATACCCTCTCTGTCTAGAAAAGCCCGAGGAAGAATCGAGACAGCCTAGTTTGAGAGTGAAGCCTCTGTGTGTGGTGGAGCTGCTTTGTGAGCAGTTCACATCCTGTCTCAGGAAAAACAATCTCAGTGACACTGGGAGACTCCTGAGATTCCCTGGGGGCTAGAGAAGTGATGAGACCCCTCTAGACTTGGCTAACAGAATATACCTCAACTGTTATGACAGTTAGTCTCTGGGTAGTTTGATTAGTGAAAAGTCCCCCCTGTGAAAATCAGGCTGCCTGGAGAGGCTGCACCAGAACTAAAGAGAGAAGCTTCTGGAAGAATACTCATAGGCAAATTTCCCACACTAAATTTGGAACTAAGACTACAAATCTCTAGGAAGTCATAGTTACATAACTCGGAATAAACTTTTTCACATATAAAACAGGAGACAAATGTTTTTTTATGTTAGCAGTCCACAGAAGTACTGCTAACAACAGCAAAACACAGATACAAAGCTGTATGCCTGTCAGTGGGAAAGTGGATGATTAGCACACTGGACAGTCACACAGGGAATATGACATAGTGTTTAAAATCAACGTTTGAAGAGGAAAATACACAACACCATCCCTTGTAGCCATCCTATTCTGCTAATGGAAATACGAATTACTTCTCAAGTTCACAGTCCATGGACACAGACTCATGAAAAGACACAGCTGATTATAGGACTACAAAATACTCCCTCACCCACAATACTATGTTACTAAAGGCCTACTTTGCCTCTGTTTCTTTTACTCAATACATCTTATCTAACAAAAAATTACAAGAGATATATTAAATGGCAAAAAATACAGTTTTAAGAGACTCAGTAAATATTACAACCAGACAGATATGTCAGGAATGTAGGAATTAGCAGATCAGGAATTTAAAAGATGAATATGATTCATATGCTAAGAGCTCCAATGGAAAAAGTACACAAGGTGCAAGATCATATAGGCAATATAAGTAGAGATACTGAAATTCTAAGAAAAAATCAAAAGGAAATGCTAAAAATCAAAAACACTCTAACAAATAATGAGTAACTTGATAGGCTCATTATTAGACTGCTCACAATGCGGAAAGAATCTGGACTTGAGGGTATGCCTATAGAAACACCCAAGACAGGAAAGCAAAGAGGAAAAATACTGGGGAATAAATGGAACAGAATATCCATAAAGTCTGGAATGACCAAAAAAAGTATAACATGTGTAATAGAAATACCAGCAGAAGACAAAAGGGAAAGAAAAAAATTTGAAGTAGTAATTAGTTAGAAATTCCTTGAAATCAATGCCAAGCACACAGATTGAGGAAGCTCAGAAAACACCAGGCAGAAAAAAATCCTATACCCTTGCACATTATATACAAACTACAGAAAACCAAAGATCAAAAATACAGAAGAAAGCCAGAAAAAAAAACACCACCTTATCTGTTGTCTTGGTTTAGCTTGGTTGTGTCCGTCTGATTAGTTTGGGAGCTGTCCAAAGATGGATGGAGCATACTTTTGGATGTGTCTAGGTGGCTCGTGGAGGCACTGTATCTAGTCCTTTGTTCCTTCCTCTCAGGCACTGTTTCTTTAATCTTCTTCCCAGCTACCATGAAACAAGCTTCTTGGTTATACCATATACTTCCACCATGGTGTTTCCCCTTGGAACCAGCTAACCAAGAACTGAATACCCCAAAACAGTGAGCCAAATTTAAACCTCTGATCAAAGTTGTGGGTCCTGGTTAGCATGTCCAGCAATGGGAAAGTAGGCCTACATATGATCAAAAATCAGAATTACATTCAGTTTCTCCTCAGAAACAATGAAAGCAAGGAAAGAGTAGAGTGAAATATTCAAACTGTTAGAAAAATCTCACCAACATGTAATTTGTGTACCCTGTGAATTGATCCTTACAAGTAAGCAGAGAGTTTCACAGACAAATAAAGACTGAAGGAATTTGTGAACTGTCTTGCAAGAAATATTAAAATTAGTTCTTTGGAGGGAAGGAAAATGATACAAAAGTGATCTGTTTGGAAACAGATCTACGTAAAGAAAGGAAGAAAAATAAGTGAAGGTAAAATACAAGTTTACATTTTTCTTTTTCTTAATTGGCCTATCAGATAACAGTCTGTTCATAATAAGAACAACAATATATTCAAACATGTGTGCTAACATGTAGTGTATATATATGCTTCATATGCTTACTTATAAGTAAAATAAATGACAGCAAAAATACAAGTAATGAGAAGCATGAATTAAGGAACATTCTGTTATTGTAAGGTGCCTGCAGTACTCATTAATCAATATTCTGTTATTTTCTAAGTGGATTTGGATAAGTTGCAACCCCTAAAAATGAAACAAACAAAAAACCTAGAACAAAAATACAACAAAAAAACCCACTGGAATGCTAACAAAGGAGATAAAACTGAATCATTCACACTGCTTAATTAAAACCATAAAAAGAAGAAAGACGGTGGAAGGCAAATATAGGAACAAAGAAGAAGGGCAATAAATACTATTTTTATAAATATGGTAGACTTAATCCAACTATAACAATAATCACTTTTAATACCAATGGTTTAAATTCACCAATTAAAAGAGATTGTCAGAATAGATCAAAATACTATACTCATTTAGGTATTGTTTACAAGATAATCATTTTAAATACACAGGCACTTACAACGTTGAAGTGACTGGATGGGAGAAATGTGTATCGTGAATGCTAATCAAAAGAACTCAGGAGCAGCTACGTTACTTTCAGACAGAACAGACTTCAGAGAAAGTACAGTCATTGGGGATAAACAGGGCATTACACAATTATAAAAGATCAATTCTCCAAGAAGACCTAACAATTCTTAATGTGCATGCACCCAACATCAGAGTATTGTAGTATATATGGCCCAAACTGATAGAACTGAAAGAAAAATATCAATGAATCCACTATTGTACTTGGATATTCAAATATCTTTCTATCAGAATTGGACAGATCCAGCAGGCCAAAAATAAGAAAGGACTTAGCTGAACTCAGTTAACTGGATATAATTGATGTCTGTAGATTAATTCAGTGAACTACAACAGAATATACATTCTACTAAAGCTTACATGGAAAATCCACTGTGACATATGACATTCCAGGCCATAAAACATATCTTAACAAATTTAAAAAAACAGAGTCTTACAATGTCTGCTGTCAGACCACAGTGTAATTAAATGAGAAATAAGTAAAAAAAGATAGGTGGAAAATCCCAAGATATTTGGAGCTTTTTTATTTAATGGAAAAAAAAATAAAACAAAATTTCATACCAAAATAATAGAAGACTAACAATAGTTAATACATTGCATATTTTTATCTTTAAAGTGATTATTCAAAGTACAAGATATGGGCAATAAAATTTCTCTAGTAGATACTAGCACAACCCTTCCTTTTCAATGAGCTAAGAGACACTGATAGTATAACTGACTTGCATTTTTTCCCTTTTCCCTTCCCTCCTTTCCCCTTTCCCCCATCTAGATCCTTTCTCCTTTTGAGTAATTTCTTCCCACTTAACATTATTTATTGCACATTTTAGGCCTTATTTACTGTTTTAGTTTCTCACACCAGGGAGACAATACAGTGTTTACACATGAGAGACTGATTTATTTCAGTTGTGAGTATGGTCTCAAGTTGTATCCATTTACCTACAAAAGTTTCAAGTTTTTCTTTCTTTATGACTGAGTGGTATTCCATTGTTTAAAAATACCACATCTTTTTTATCCATTCCTTGGTTAATGGGCGTTTGGTTTGTTTTCAAGATTTAGCTATTAAAAATTGTGCTGGTATAAACATGAGTGTATATATATCACTGTGGTGTGATGTTTTTAATTCTTCTGGGAAGATATTCAGAAGGGGAATAGCTGGATCAAATGGGATCTGTAACCCTAGCTTTTTGAAAAATTTCCATACTGATTTCCACAATGGTTGCACCAGTCTACATTCCCACCAACAGCAGAGAAGGGTTCCTTTTTACCAATAGCCATTTGTTACTGGTTGATTTTTGATGATAGCTATTCTTTCTGGGATGAGATGGAACCTCAGTGTTGTTTTAATTTGCATTTCTTGAATGACCAATGATACTGAACATTTTTTTCTACATTTATGTGCCATTTGTTTTTCTTCATCTGAGAAGTGTGTATTCATCTCAGATCCCCATTTTTGCATTGGGTCTTCAAATTTAGGGGGAGGGCTGATTCTTTTCAATTCTTTATATGTTCTAGATAAAAGCCCTTTGCCTGAGTGACAATTGGCTAAAATCTTTTGCTACTCTGTGGGTTATCTTTTATCCTGTTGGTGATTTCTTGATGGGCAAAAGATTTTTAATAAGATGAGATCTCTGTTGTCGATTCTTTTAAGTATTTCCCTTACAGTCTGGGTTTTGTTCATGAAATCTTTGCCCATGCCTATGTATTCAAGATTTCTACCTACTTTCTTCCAGTAGATTTACTGGAATAAAGATAACCTCTTTAATAAATGGTGCTGGAAAAACATGCCAAAGATTAAAACTAGACACATGTCTATCACCACCCACTAAACTAAAGTCAAAATGGATCAAAGATCTAAATATTAAAACAGATATTTGGAGTTTAAATAACAAACTTCTAAGTAACACAATTGCCAAAAACGTCTCAGGAGAAATTTTAAAATATTTTAAATTAAATTAAAATAAAAATACAACTTATCAAAATTTATTGGATACAGCAAAAGCTAAGGGAAATTTATAGCATTGAATGCATGTATTAAAAGAAGAAAAATCTAAAATCAAACATCAGTCATCTAAGCTTCTACCTTAGGAAATAGAAAAAGAAAAGCAAATAAAACTCAAAATAAGCAAAAGAAAAGAAATAATTAGAGCAGAAATGAACAAAATTAAAAGTAGGAAATCAATAGAGAAAAATAAAAAAAAAAACAAGTTAGTTCTTTCCAATAGAATTTATAAACTTCTAGCTAGGCAACTGAAGAATAAAAATGACACAAATTACTAATATCAGAAATGAAAGTGGGGGCATCACTACAGATTACATGGACAACAAAAAGATAGTAAAGGAATATTATCAATGACTCTATGCCCACAAATTTAACAACCTAGATGAAATGGACGAATTGCTTGAAAAACATGTTCTGCCAAAACTCACAAAAGAAATAATAATTCAAAAAGACCTGTATCTACTGGAGAAACTGAATTAATAATTAATAACCTTCAAGGACATAAAGCACCAGGTCCACACGTGTTCAGTGGTGAACTCTACCAAACACTTAAGGAAAAATTTATGCAAATTATTTTCAATCTTTTCTAGAGGGCAAAAGCAAAGGGATTGCTTCCTATCGAAGTTTTTCAGGGAGGCCAACTTACTCTAATACTAAAATCAGATGAAGGCATTATAAGGAAGAAAACTTCAGACCAATACCTCTAGTGAACATAGATGCAAAAATCCTCAACAAAAATCTTAGCAAATTGACTCCAATAACATTTAAAACGAATTGAACACCACCATCAAGTGGGATTCATTATTGGTATGCAAGGCTGGTTTAACATTTGAAAAATCAGTTAATGCAATTCATCACATCAGTATGCTAAAGGAGAAAATTTATTTGATTGTAATGATATAGGGAAATGAAACTCCCGACCTACTATATGTCTGGTACAAGTTCATGTTCTCTAAAATCAAAGAATGAATTTTAGGAACAACAGAGGTTAAGAACAGAAATATTTATTAAAAGAAAGAAAGCTTCTGTCCGAGAGAGAGACAGAAGGGGTCCCAAATGGATTACCAAAGACTTTGTCTTTCCTAGTGACTTTTATAGAGTAAAACCATGATGGGGAAAGCTGGGAACTCACAAGGTAGACAGGCATGAGATGGGACAGAATTGTGGTCACCAATAAGATTAATTGTTTTGATCAAATTGAGCAAATCAGGGACAAATGGGGAAGCGAGTCACGTAGCAAGCAAGCATTCTTACAGATCAGCAACTCTTTCTGTAGGAGGTTGGGATGGTAATTCCTGACTTCTCAAGATGATCCATACCTAATTCTTAATTATACTTAGGGTGCGGTTCATTTGTTTTGCCTTCTGTCTTGAGACCTGACCCACAGCAAGAGGTGTGTGTCTCTTCCACACACCTCTGTGCCAGCTCTGTGCCAGCTCCTTTGAGGGCCTAGCCCTGTCTGACAGCCTATAATATTTCTAACTAACTCAGCTGCCTGTAACAGTATCAACAGATGCAGAAAAAAATTTTTGATAAAATCAATAGGCATTATAATAAAAAGTCTCAGTAAACTTAGAATCAAACTGAGAAACTTGAAATTGGAAAGCGACAAAGTTAGAAGCAAATTGTTCTGAATTTCAACTCTAAAATTGGAAGTAGAGCGCCCTTAATTTGATAGAGTATCTATAAAAAAACTTACAGTTAACATCATACTGGTAAAATACTAGAAACTTCCCCACTAAGATTGGGGATTAGGCAAGCCTATATCCTCTTATCATTCCTTTTCAACTTTATGCTTGAAGTTCTGGATAATGCAATGAAGTGAGAAAAGGAAATAAAAAGTGTACAGATTTGGAAGGATGATGTAAAACTGTCTTTGGTTGCAGATAACATAGGTATCTTGAAAACAAACAAAAACAAACAGAACTCCAGAGACTGATAAGTGATTACAGCAAGGTTTCAGGATCCATGGACAACAAACAAAAGTTAATCACTTCCCTGTTTACCAGCAATAAAGAAGTGAAACTGGAAACTGAAGACACAATAGCATTTATACTTATATCCCTCTCAAATGGATAGAAAGACTCAATATTGTCAAGATGCCAGTTCTTCTTCATTCCATAGATTCAGATTCATTCTAATCCTAATAAACATCCCATTAGGTTATTTTATAGATGACAACAACCACAACAACAAAAAAATGAGTCTAAAATTTTATGTATAGAGGTAAAAGATCCAGATTTGCTGAAACCCAAATGTACGTCAATAAGTGAAAGAAACGAACCCACAGTGGCTTGATACTATATACTTCCAACTTAATGACATTCTGGAGAAGGCAAAACTATTGAGACAGTAAAAAGTTCAATAGTTGCCTGGGCTTGTGGGGAGGGAAGTTTGAATAGGTGGAATACAGAGAAATTTTAGGATGAAATATTAGATAGTGAATTCATTCATTTCATACATTTGTTGGAAACCACAGAATGCGCACCAGAAAGAGCACACTATGGACGCTTGATGAAAATGATGTGTTGATACAGGCTCATCAATTGTAGCAAATATACCGCTGTGGTGAGGGACACTGATGGTAGGGGAGACCATGAACATACGGGGCAGGGAGTATACGGAAAATCTCTGCACCTTCTGCCTAACTTCGTTGTTAACCTAAACTCTGAAAATTGAAGTCTATTTTTTTAAATACACCCCAGACACACACAGAGTCACATAAAAAGTCAAAGAAATTTTAAGCACAAAATGTTTTGGAAATAAGTGTCCACTATATTATGGTTAAGGTATTACAATACCAATTTTATGGAAGTATAACATAAATTATAAAGTTAAGTTGAGTCTTTTTAAAGTTCTGGAAATTTTTATTGAAGAATTATTAGAGAAACAACAAACTGGACAATGTGATAACAGGTTGTTTGTAAAATACTATTCCTGGTCAAAGTAACTTTAATTGCCATAATAAAAGTTATTTTGACAAAGGAAAAAAAGAAATCTGTAACAAGGGAGTGAGTAAAATACTTAGATTTTTGTAAATGAAAGCACTATATATCAATATGTGTGGCAGTTACATAGGGTAGTACTTAAAAAGACAAATATAAATTTGGATATACTCATCATAAACCAAAAGAAAGGAAAATTAACTCCTTGTTCCACTACAAAAAGCTACAAAACAAGCAACTGATTAAACATAAAGAAACGTAATTATGGAAATCAATAAAATTGGAGAAATAATAAAACTTTGAATTATTGCTGGGTGTGGTGGTACAGGGCTGTATGCCCAACTGCTTGGGAGGCTGAAAGAGGAGGATCCTAAATTCCAAATCAGCTTGTCTCAAAATAATAAATAAATTTTTGAGAAGAGAGGCTGAGAATGTAGCTCAGTGGTAGAGCACTTGTCTAGCATGCACAAAGACATGGGTTCAATCCCCAGCATTAAAATAGATAGATGGGGGCTGTGGATTTAGCTCAGTGGCACAAGTGCCTGCCAGGCAAGTGCAAGGTCATGAGTTCGATCCCTGGCACCAAAAATAAATAAGTAAATAAATAAGTAAAATAGATAGATGAAAGAAACAAAGAAAGGAAGAATGAAAGAAAGAAAGGCATCTTGATTCTTTGAAAACAATAGTATTCTTACCAAAATTTATGGTATGATCACAATACAAAGCAAAATCTCAAACAAATAAAATATGAAATGAAAAATAGATTTAAATGAAGGAGAGATTTTATTTTTACAAGTATATCATCACAAATGACTGTACTCCAATAAATTTTACAACCTAGATTACAAATGAAGTTTTTCAAGAAAAATATAAAATACTAAGATTGATTCTAAAAAATAGAGAAATTGAGCAAATATACAAATTTGAAAAATTGAAATAATTATCTCTCCAACCCTGCAACCCTCACTCACTCAAATAATTTTTATTGATGAAATTTACCAAACTTTCAGTACTATGTTACACACATTCTAAAAAATAAAAAAGTTATGTCCAATTAATTATTTTAGGTCAGTATAATCTTGACACCAAAGTAGATACAGAAAGCCCAAGAAGAAGTGAAAAAGTGTTTCTTAAACCAGACTCAAAAAATAGGTGCTACAAAAGAAAAATTGTTTATTATTCTCCAATAAACCCTTTTTTAGCAGTTAGCATATGTCAGTGTCCTTTGAGTTTCATATCATTTCATTGAATTGGCAAAGCCGACCTATAAGGTAAGTACCCTCCCCCCATTTAGTACAGAAGGAAACCGGAAAAGCATGAATAGTACTGCTTGGCTAGTATTTGATATTTTGATAAGTTAAAAATAACAATTTCTACTTAAAGAAGAGCATATAGGTAAAATGAGCATATTGATGTTAAAGATATAAAATTCACTACTGATTAACATATAAAGAATTTCTAAAAATCAACACGAAAAAAACCCAGATAGTCTAGTTATTATAGTAGTGAAACAGATTATCTTCAAATTCAGTGGCTTCAAATAACAGCCCATGAAATTTGGTTCATGGATTTGTAATATGGTCAGGGCTTAATCAAGAAAACTCATCCCTACTCCCTCATCTGTGCCTGGAGTGCCTTGAAGTTTAGGGACTGAACCTATCTGCAGGCAGACGACAGTCCCAGAAACTGAATTTGCTTGCTTTCATGGGGCCAAGGAACTAAGAACCGCTTACACTGGTTGCTTATGGGGTGTGGTCTGGGATTCTTTAAAACATGGCGGTTGATTTTCCAGGGTGAGACGACACAGAAAAAAACAGGGGAGGGAAGAATGAGAACACTGGGAGACACTGTATGACTTTTTATCACTGTTACAGTCTGAAAATCCTACTGTCATTTCTGCTCCATGTTGGTCATTGAGGAAGTTACTAAGTCCTGCCCAGATTCAGGAGAGGAGAAGTGAACCCCGTACCTTGATGGGAAATGACAAGGTTCTGGAAATGAATGTGGAATGGAAAATATTAGTATGGTTATTTTCAGAAAATATAGTCTGTTGCAAAACGAAATCCAAAGAAACAGGCAATGTGTGAATAGGCATCTTGAGTAGGCTTGGATGGCAAATAAGCACATAAAATAATAGAGAAAGGCAAATTAGAATGATGAGCTCCTGCTTGTATCTGCCAACTTTCACAAAATAAAAAATAATGTGGGATAGTATTAAGAATTAATGTTGTGGAGAAAACTATAAACTTCATGCCCTTATAGTAAATTGTGCAATTTATGGAACAGCAATCTAGAATAATTTAGTGAAACTCTATGTGTTTGCCTACAATATAACATTTCCACCCAGGTACATATCATAAAAATACTCTTATGCCCTATCCAATGAAGATGTCCGTTATTACACTATGTTAGAAAAAAAAATGAGACTTGTGAAATTCTTATCAACAAGGGGTGAATCTTGAGGCGCTATCATAAGTAATAAAGTTCTATGTAGCACTTCAATGTAAACAATCTCAAAGGATAGTGAATGACAAAAGAAAAACGAAAAGACAAGTCTAATATATTATCATTTGCAAATTAAAAGTATAAGAAAGGGAACCCACATAGCGTTACAGATTGAAATTAGGAGAGTAAGAAATTAGATTTATTTTTCTAGGAAAAAAAAGTTACTTGGGGAACTTAAAAAGAAAGTGTTTTTGTAGGCCCTGCTACTGAAATCTTCTCTAATTTAATGGGCCTGAGGTAGAAATTGAGAACCTGTATTGTTTATAACTACACTAGATAAATTTTAAAGAGTTTGTGAAAGCTATCAGGTGAATTTTGAAAGCACTTTCTATCACAGATTGAGTTGCAAGTATGTCTTTGCTTTAGACTTTTGGTTTGAAAGCAACAAAACTTGATGTGAGCCAATAAAATGTGACACTGCTTGGAAGGATGTCAGGGAGTTAGAGGATTGTCAGGGTTAGTAAGAGGCCCAGCTTTGGAAAGAGCAAAACTACCAAAACTCTAGAGGGTCTGGGGAGCAGACCTGGGATGAAAAGAGACCAATTGTTTTCCCGTTGTTACTGCTTTGCTCACAAAACAATTTAAATTTCAGTTAATAAATATCCAATTGGCCTAAAAGGCAACAGATCAACATCAGTCTTGTCAGCTCATATTTAGTGCTGAAAGGTAATTCCCTAAAACTAACTCAGGGAATTGTTACAAAAAAGAAGATTAAATGCGTGATGGGTGGATACAAAGCTTCAGTTCCCACTATTGCCAGGCATAGTGAATAGAACTAGAAAGAGGTAGTGAAAGAATGACAGACATTTTAGATTGAGAAAACTTGGTGTTCAAATTCTGCTTATGCCTCATTTTAACTGCTTACTTGGAGAGAGGTTCTTTAAACGCTCATATATAATCTCCTTTTGGGATTTTGCAGACTTCTGCAAATTGCCCGGCATAGCTGGCTCTCTCCTTGCTATGTTCCCAGCATCTCAGCAGACAGTCCCATGTGCTCCTAAAATGGCAGAGACCATGGAGCTGCACAGACAGGCCCTGTGCATGGTGCCCTTGCCTGGGAATTGGAAAGATGTGTGAAGCAGGTTATGTCTTTGAGGGCCACTTCCAGGGCTAATGTTCTGAGACTTTATGTTGAGGCAGCTGGAGGCTCTTGGATGAACTGCCTCTGGAACTTTCTGTGTATCACAAGCCTTTGGAACCTTCTACAATCACCATCTCCATCACTGTCAGTTCCATGCTCACCTGTGATCTCCAGTCTTCTCTTTGGCCAACATAAACTCTTTATAAATACATTTAATACATTGAAAAAGTAAATACCCATTCAGATTTAACTTTAAGGTTTAAAACTAAACCCAGTCATATAATCATTTGTTAGTTGAGATCCCAGGTGCCTGCTGCCCACTTTCCTTGACACCTTCTCCTGTGGCTTGTGACAACAGACAGAGACAAACAATGAAGTGCCCTCAGGGCAGTAGGTAAATCAGTTGGCTGAGTCCCCTTGGCAGGCAATATCCTCTAGAGTTCCGTGGTGGCAGATTTTAAGTACAGGTGGCCTCTCGCCTTAGCAGAAGGTCAGCTGGTTAATCCATCATGGCAACCAGATTCCCAAGGCCCCTGTGTTTGTCATCTCATCCTCCCTTACCTCACCCAGGCATCAGCTAAAGCACCCACTTATTACTACATTGTCAGGTTTTATAGATGACATCCACCCACAGAGATACTCACCTGGCAATGGAGAATAAAGGAGGGGAGATTTTATTCATCAGTGAGATAGCAAGAGAAAGATTTGGGAAAGGCATTAGAGTTGGCATGTGCATAAGGAAAAGTCTGAAGAAGCACATAGATAAAGACAGAGTTATAAATGTGAGCCTAGGTGAAGAAAAATAAGAAATTTTAGAACAAAGAAATTTTCTTAAGGTTTTGGTATAGATAAATACGTATTTTCTAAGAGTAGTTTTAATTTCTGTAAAAAATTTTTCTATAGTAATTCTTTCTAACTCAATTCACCAAGAAATTACCTCACTGTCTCTGGGAGAACCTATTCACATTTGGGATTTGTCCAGAGAGTAGTTTGACTAAAATAATATTGTGACTTTGTTAAAGCAGTTTACAGAGACCTTGTCTCAAAATTTCATAGGACTGGGATGTAGCACAGTGTAAAAGCTCTGGGTTTAATCCTCTGTACCACGAGAGAAGAAAAAAAAAGAGAATAGTATGCATTATGAAATATGTACTCGATTATGCAGTAGGATATACAAATGCCATTAAAATGATATAAATTGGGTGTGGTGGTACCCACCTTTAATATCAGCACTCTGGGAGGATGAGGCAGGAGGTTCACAAATTCAAGCCAACTCTGAGCAACTTAGTGAGACCTGTTTCAAAATATTAAAAAAAAAAAAAAAAAAAAGGAGCTGAGGATATAGCTGAGTGAAAGGGCTCTGGGTTCAATCCTCAAACACACACACACACACAAATGATATTGTAGAGACATGTATCTTTAAGTCTGTCTTGAGGAAGAATAGTATTAGAATCACCTAGCAATGCCCCCTGAGAAATGCAGACTCCTGCAGGTCATCCTAGATGTGTGGATTTAAGGTCTCTGGGCAGAAAATTTAAGAATAGGCAGTTAAACATCCTTTTCCACTGACTCTTAGTCATACTAAAAGGTTTAGCATCACTGTAGTAGAAACACGTTTAGTAATAGAAAAAAATGTTTTTGTATAATATGTGTAGTATACTTCCAATTTTGTAAGACATAGAAGTGCTCAGATTATTGACCGGAAAGAGGAATGGAATACACTAAACATTAGAAGTGGTTATCTCTGAAGTATAAGGTAATAGATGACTTTTTTCCTTGCCATGTCTTAATTCAAAATGTTCTATAATGGAAATATAAGAATATTCTTTTTGGAAAAGTCTTTATTTTCCTTAGAACACTGTTAGTTGTATCGATTCTGAGGAGGGACTTACTGACAGCAGCGTGCTACAAAACAAAAACAAAGGGAGTTATGAAGAGTACCGGTAACCTGAGCAGGATGGAGCAGAGACAAGGAAGTCCATCCTCCTCCTCGGGAGTCAAGAGCCCGTCAGAGTGGCAGAGGGGGCTCGGCCTGCGAGAAGGACCGACTTCAGTCCCAGGAATTACATTGAGATAAGTACTTAGAACCATGTTTGGAGAAAACATGTCCCAGGAAAAAAGGTTAAACCACAAGCTACAGATCTCGTTTCTTGATGCTTTATGTCCACTTGCAGTTGCTCCTTATCATGATGCATTTACTGAAAAAATAGCTCACAGAGGAAGAAGCAAAAGATCGATGAATTACACCCATTGTGTCCCTAGCTCTGTGTCATGGGCTACGAGAGACGAAAGCAAAATCGAGGACAGACAGACCCCTTTTCGTGCTTGTTTTGTACCAAGGAGATTATATCAGCAAAGTCCTTTGCTTTAAGCATTCAGCGCAGTGTGTGAGAAGCTTCAGGTGGGAATAGTGGGAGACAGAAGGGCAAGTGGGACCTGAGAGAGCTCTCAGAGAAGCCAGTTCATCCACTGACCGGAAGGAAGATGCTCTGGGTGAAGGGTCTGGTGCAGTGCTTCTCAACAGCTTCTTGGCAAGTGTGATTTGAATGAGGAGGCGATTACCAGTGGAACCAGGTTACAGAAAGCAGAGTTCCTTTGAGTCTTGTTTCTAAAATATAAAATGCACATATATTACAGTGATGAAATAAATGAGTCTTCAGTATAGTAAACTATTTTGAAAATCTTAATGTTTTATGGTTGGTTACCACGGTCTGTTTTGTGTGGCATTTCTAATCAATAAGTATGCTACAGTTTGTGGTAAGCATTTGGAAACGTTTCTTATATCTGGGTTTATTTAGAAATCAAGTGATTTGCATTTATTTGGCCTCCTACTCAGAAAGCTCAAAGGATTTAAACACATATCCAATCAATATCAGTTTTTAGATCTTTTCTAGTCTCTGGATTAAATAGCTCTGTTTTTCTTCCCAAGACAGTATAAAATGAGCTGCCATTGTAGGTAACATTCTACACTCCAATGCATCTGTGTCAGAGGAAAATCAATAGAATGAATAAGCTTTGGGTACCACCCATGCGCAAGTAACTATTAAAAAGTAATATTGAGAAAGTATTTAGGGAAGTAGATTTATCATTTTAAAATTGCATTACATATCCCATTAATTTTTCTAACATCACCTTGAAATAAAAAGTGAGGAAAGGAATTCATTTTTCTACTTTGTTAATAGAATATATGAGATTTTGAGATGCTGATTGTCAGTGGTTAAGGAGGAAATGGAAAAATGTGCTTATGCTTAATGCAACTGGAAGATTTAGTTCATCTAGTGAAAGAAGTGGTCAAGCAATTGGAGATTTGCTAACTCAGTGAAAAAGCACAGCTCATGCAGCCCTTTCCCTGGTTTGACTTATGTCATGACCAACATGACTTATGTAGAAGCCCTGTGGAAATCCCAGCTGGGCTTTTCATCCAAAATATTGAAATAATGGAATGATTTACAAACAACAGCTAAACAGATCAAGATCAATTCATTAAGACAAAGATTACCAAATTCTTTATCTTCTTTAAATAGAAAAAAAGAGATAGAAGAAAAACAGCTAATATTTTGAAGTTTCAAACCCAGGTAAGGAATGAGCTTTTATTGAATGTATTTGATTCCTGTCTAATCGTTTATTCACCAAACGAACATTTCTTGTTAAATAAATTAGCCCAAATATAAAACACAGACTCTGATGGGCTCCATGTCATCTATGAGTATCTGGTTCATTTTCAAGAGCTCTGTATGGCCTCTTATCTTCCCAGCGTCCCGCTCCTGTGAGAGGAGCCCTTGGCCCATTTCCCAAAGTGGCTCCTTGTGGAAATGTAGAGGTACAGATATTTTCAGCTCAACCAATGGCTCTGTAAGCCACTTTCTACTGTTTGTGTAGATGAATTTGAAGCTTGGAGAGGTATGAAGGTTTTATGGACACTGATCCCACTCCATTTTGAAGGCTCATGTAATGATCTTGAGCAAGTAATTCCGTCTTTCTGTTAAAATGTGATTATAATGCCACCTGGTAGCTCCTCAGGCAAAGCTGGTCATCTCCTCAGGGTTTCCATTTTTATAATGAATATGACAGGAATATTTATCCCATTCTATTGTATCATACACCAGGAATTCCATCATGAAGCTTATGTATGTTGTCTCATTCAATTCTCACAACAATCCCTTAAGATTGTAATTATCCTTTTAATTTTACAGACTGGGAAAGCAGAACCAGAGATGGTTAGTAAGTGGCCTGACCTCTTGCAATAAGTAGCAGAACCAAGGATTAAATCTGGGTCTGATACTCAAGTCCGTGCTCTTAACTCACTCACTTTATATTCCAAGCAACAGCAATCCAGTTTTCAGATCACATGAAGCTGACCCAAGGCAAGGGCCTAACAAGCCTTGAGATTACCAAGTGTAAACTTTCAGAGGACAATGCCAGAACAAGCTCTTTTCTAGTTCAACTCAGTCACTCATGTAGCGCAGTTGTTAGGATGAACTCAGGTACTTTAGCCACGGCCTGTCATGCTAGATGCTACGGAGCAGACAGCAGACACACATGATCTGCGCATGTTCTTTCTAGAGAAGTTGCTATGCAGGTTGGCTGGCATTAGGCCAGTCTAATGAAACACGTCTTGTGTATACCAGGCCTCTCTTGTTTGGGGTGTATCAATGCGGAGCAAAAGCAGGCACTTCTTTGCCACTTCTATCCTAAAGATGCTTAGCCACTCTTCACTGTATGGAAACATCAGCTAATCAGAGTTGGAAAAACCAGAGCCCAGTGAAGCCAGATCTTTTTGGGGCAACCCAAAATGGCACCATCAGCACTATGTTCCTAGGCCTGTTTACAATTAATCATCTTCTTCCATAGAAATCCTCTGAGTATATCACTTTCTTGTGGCCCTGTGGAATTAGCTCTGCTAGACCAGTGTAACTATCATCATGTTAGGGAAGATTACTCAGAGCTACATGGCACTTGGTAGAGGGGCAAGGCTCTCTTTGAGCCATCATTACCGCCCACCATCCTCTTCCCCATTTTTAACTCTGCCTCCTGTTAGAGACCTCTAAAGACATCTGCCCTCTTTGGCTACTTGCCCATCTTCCTCTTAGTGAGACCCTCTCCCCACAAAACAGATCAATCTAGTGTTCCATTCTGAGGTAATCTGATAAAATTATTCAGTTGTGATAATGATTAAAAATAATCTTTCATTTTTCTGATGAAGTTTTTCCATCTGTGGCTCCTGAATGCACAGAATCACCCACGTGTGAAAAGGGCTTCTCTCTTCAGCTTTCTCATGTCTTAGAAGGGTTCTCCCTGGAGCCCAGAGAGAAGGCTCCCAATGTTGCTCATGGGAACAGGAACTGAGGAGTGGCCTCTAGCTGGCCTGTGCTTGAGAACGCAGGCCCAGTGAGTCATTCGAAAATTCCTCTGAAGTGCATCTACAAATTGTTTACCATACATTTAAGTGGAATCATGAAACTATTTTTTTTTTTAGTTTTTTTCTTTGCAGAATATTTACATTCCTACATGTTTATTTTTTCTAAACATGTAAACACTGCACATTTGTTTAAAATTTTTAAAAATATGTCACCAACAAAATTTTCCAGGAAGATAAGCTTGAGACTAGAGGCATAATTTATCTTTAGGTTATGTCCATGCATCCATCCAGGCAAGAAATGGTGAGTAAAAATAATTACCAAGATAACTCAGGCAAAATTACCCTGTTTCTGCTATGAAAAGGCTTGGAATTTTCTTAGGTTTGGAATTACTCAGATTGACTGTTAATTCTGTTTTCCTAGTCTCTTTCTACACAAATTATTTTTCGACTTAGGTTGATTGCGCGTATTCTCTGGGAGATGGGGGCATTGGGAAGGATTTAAAAGAGAGGAACAGAGGAAACAATGGCATCTCATTCATACACTGGGCCACATCCAGTTCAAGTTCCACATGGGATTTATTTCTATGTTTTAAACCATTCCAAATCTTTCCCTTGGTCTGGTAGTTCGATAAAAGGAGAGAAGAGAAAAGAGTCAATGGGCCTTATGGTACCCTTATCACAATGGCCCCAAACAAATGCCTCTTCTCCCAACAGTAACCATCTGCCAGATTCAAAAATCATTCATTTCCGTGTGTTGGCTTTCTGAGCACTGCCAGCCCAGGTGATTGAATTCATCTCCCACTGGTAGCATAAATGTGCTCTCTATCATCAGCCATTTCAGAGTAGAAACATTGCTTTAAGGTTGGCACAGCCTGGGTGGGAACCTGCCTCATTCAGGAATGCTAGCTTCTTCCACAAGAATTATTATTGGCATCATCATTTTTTTAAATGGATCCTTGGTGGTCTGCGCCTTCCCTAGCTGCTGTGCATTTTCTCTGATGGGTTTGTAAAATAAATAGCAGAAAGTTCCTGAAGTTAAGGAATACTTGGAGTTGGCAGCATTATCAAAATGAGTCAAGTATCATAGAGATAGAAAGCAGAATGGTGGTTGCCAAGGGCCCAGGGATGTGAACACCAGGAGTTATTATTTATTGGGTGTAGAGTTTCAGTTTGGAAAGACAAAAAATTCTGGAAGTGGACAATGGTAAATATATTGAATGACGATGAACTGTACTCTTAAAAAATGGTTAAAATAGTAACTTTCATATAGATTCCATCACAATAAAATACTAAAGAAAAAGTCAAGTCCCCTTCCATTGTTGGTCAACAGTTTAGAAAGCAGTTTCTATTGTCATGGAAAAGTTTCTGGAGCCCCTTTGGTTTCTCTTTCTCTTCTTTCCTTCCTTCTTTCCTTTCTGCCCAACCCCTCCTTTGACCTTTGTGCTGCATTTAAGGGGTGTTGTGGTTGCCTTTACATTTGTACTGTAAAAAGTTCAGGCCCAAAATACAGAGTCGCAGGACCTGGGGAATATTTAGTCAAACTGAAAATATCAGCGACTCTCGCCACCAATCATCTGCTTAAATAAGATGAGAGTTCTGCCTGTGAATTTTGTTGTGAGTTAAAACACTGGGAGTCTGGAGCATCTAGCTGTTCTGAAATGTGTGTGAAGAACTGGGAATTTCCCCAGGGTCTGATACACGTCTCAGCAAGGCCTTCACATCTTTTTCCCATAACATTTGAAGATATACTTTGCCTTGGGTATTTCCTGACCATCTATTTATTGGTTGGATCTTTAATACAGTGACATGGTTAGTAGACATTTTTCTACATTTAAATAAAGCTTTAAAAAGTCTACCAAAAATAATTTATAAGATTTTATTGTATTTTATCAGAGTATAGTTGTTTTACTTGTTTGCTTGCTTTTAGTTATCTGTATGTTAAAACCTTCCATCACTATATTTTATCACTGTCAGTATCAGACAAGAGAGTAAAATAAAGGTAAAATAAAGAACTACAAAGATCTTCATAAATACCATAAAATGTTCTTTAAAACAAATTCCTTACTTATAAAAAGCAGAATTACGTATCTTGTAAATTCCTTAAGGAATCTGGCTTAAGTTCATTACCTTGTTCCAAGTGGAAAATGAAAGAAAAATTGAGTGGAGAATGGCAATCAGAGTTAGTGCTGGTTCACACCTTCCACTCTGCGATTATTTCACAGTTTAGCAGTTACCAGCAGTAGCAGCTGACACTGGTACCTGTGCTCCTGCATCAACATCTTGCTTAATGAGACCTACTCGTGTGTAGCATCTGCCTTTTGGAATCACTTCTGCAGACAAGATGAAGTCATTACATATAGACATAGAACGTTTTTATAATTATTAACTTGAAAACTAAATATGTTCCCCAGCTGGTTCAAGGCAGGAGCATCCAGAAAGATGTAAAAGCTGTCGGAGTTTTTGCTGAACCTTTTGAAAATAACACTTCAGTCTGTTTCTAAGAGATTCTGGATCTTCAGCAGCAATAAAACTTCACAGAACTGACTGTGCTGTGTCAATGGACTGTGTATACAGCAAAGATACCTTGAGTCTGACCTCAGACAACAGGTACTTTGGTATTTACTTTGTTAATAAATATGGAAGACTTTAACTTTTTAATGATCCTTTCAATAACTCAGTGAGAGTTTAAAAGAATTTCTGCTTTTACCTTTTCTCCGTATTACTTTTAGCCTATTAACCTGCAGGGTTTACTTCAAGTGCATTTATATTCTATCATGTGGATCAAAACATATAAGCAGTTTACAGCTTTCCCTGACTTAAACCTCAAAATGCTGGCTTAAAGTCTTTCAGCATCCTTTCTTTTCCATTCACCCTCAAAGTAAGAGTAACTAAGACATGAATAAGTAGCTAAAACAGAGTTGAGAAGAACTGAGTTAGAAGCATATTAAGTGGAACTTTAAATGAAAGAGATTCCTTTAATAACCAAGTCTATCTTCCCAGAGAAGCCAATCTGACAGTCTTGATGAAAGAAAATGTCATTTTGTTCATGAATGGTTTAGTACCTTACCTTTGTCTGATATCTTATGAACTCTAAGAAAATAGATGGATTCTCTCTAAAAGAAATGAGATGACACTTTAGATGGTATCATTGACTGACCTCAAGGAGAGATCAAGAATTGATTACCAAACATCATTTGATAGGTACATAATGCATTGCCTAGAAAGAAAATCGACTGGAATATCCTAATGATGTTCGAGACTGGCCAAGAATGGAGTGAGGAAGCAAGAAGAGAAAGACACAGCTGACCTCAGTGTGGGTCTGTGCAGTCCTTTCAATCTTTATAAACTGCCAAGGAAGATAAGGAATATCAAGAGCTCTTTAAAAATATGTATTGTACTTTATGCCTAAATAGGAGCAACTGTGGCAACAGACAGCCAATTCAACACAATGAGAACAGCATTTCCTTTGAAAGTCATTTGTGTCTAATTTCTATGTATCTCTTGACTATTTTCAGCCCTACTACCTTTTGACCACTTTGCTTCTTTACTACTTTATTTTAATATCAAATTCTGAATTCTATCTCTAGGCTCCTAAAATTCACTGAAGCCATTACCATTTTCTTTGTAGTAAGCCCTTTTTCAAATCTGAGATTTCATAAAACAGAACATTGTAAGGGCATATCAGGCTGTTTGCTGAGCTATTTAACATGGGAAATTGATCCCAAAAACCCAAGGTTCTTCTTCATCTTTTAAAAATATTTTCTAAGAAAGAAAAGGAGAAAGAGAACTAAAATGAATGTGCGTGCACACGACTGTCCAAGTTATGTTTATATGAGTGTGTGCACACGTGTGTGTGTATATTGAGAAAGGACATGTAAACATGAAATCATGTGCTAACACTTGGCTGTACTATCTTCAAATTATTTCCAGAAACCATGCAATAGAAACTTTCTACAGGCCATTATATCAGACACAGATTTGACTTTGGACATGAGTAATCTTAAAAGATGAAGGGGAAAAGTTACTTTTTCTTAAAAAGAAAGGGGAAGTAAATAAAGAATTGCTTAAACTATACATTAGTACCTCCATGAAGTTCATAAAAATTAGTCATGAAAACGTTAAGTATCAGTCATTCTATGTTATACTGTCCTATGACTTGGAGGTTGGCCTCAGTTTCTTTATCTGTAATTTGCTATTTCTAAACTGCTAGTCTGGATTTTAGTTTTGTCAGGTCCTCTCTGTCTTGGACAGTTGTAGTTATGCTTTGATATATTCCTCACTACTACACTTTGTTTCTGAAGCTCACTGGGGATCATCTTTAATGATTTTTACTGTTTTCTAGGGATGGGAAACACTAAACTCAGTGATTCTTTCCCACTCTGAGTCTTCAGTCAAGGTACAAAAGAATAGAAGGGCAGTACTATCAGCACACATCATTAGGTAATTACACAGAAATCAGTAGAAAATATTCAGTCTAGAAACTTGATCCATTATATTCTAGAGTCTACATTCATACTAGCAATAGAAGCAATTCTGTCTTGTCTTTGAGGCCTGACATTGTTCTCACTGTTTTGCTTTATTCTGCTTGTTTTGCTTTATTCTGTTTTGATTGGTTTTATTCTGCTTTGTTTTTGGTTTGATTTTACTATACCTGATGGAATGGTCAACTATTATGAAGATAACAAGATATACTATAGTAGCTATTTTTTTCATAGTATCCTGCTTTGAAGTTCTGTACCAGTTCTGCTGCTTTGTTTTGAATGACTTTATTGTGTTATGTTTTGTTGGATTTTATTATCTTTAAAATAAAATTTAAAAAAAGAATAAATTGCATTAGTATTTTTTTGATTCTTATGACACTAAATTAATCTTTAAATTTCATAAATAAAACATGTCATTGAATCAACAATCTGAAGCACCTAGTGCTGTGTCAACCTCAAGGTCTTGAGTTGTTAGCATCTCAGTAAATCTGGAAAGGACAGGTCACCCTTCCAGGCTTTCATTTCCCCATTTAGGAAAAGAGCATTCATCACGTGTTAAAAATTCAGATTTCTAGCTGAGTGTGGTAACACATGCTTGTAATCCTAGCACCCTGAAAAGGTAGAAGCAGAAAGATTGCAAGTTCACACCCAGCTTGGGCAACTTAGCAAAAGCTGGTCTCAGAATAAAAAATTAATAAAAAGGGCTGGGATGTAGCTTGGTGTGAAGGCTCTGAGTTCAATACCCAGTAGAAAAACAAATCTGATTCCTGAGCCTGACCTCATGTCTATAAATAGGAATTCTTGTGCAGGAGCCTGAGAATCTGCATTAATTACAATTTCCCCCAAGGACTTCAAATACACAGAAAATTTCAGAATTAGTAGGAGACTGTATGACTCCATAATTGCAAATTCTTAGACTCCATGCTTTTAACTTAATAGCATCTCTAGTTTAGAAGAACTGTGTGTTTCCACTAACCCTCAACATTTGCGCACGATTGTTTTCGTCAAAATAAATATACTATTACTTTTTCCTTGGTGCTTCAAAATTTAGAAATATCACACACCACTTTGAAAAAAATAATTCATTGCTTTATAAGGAGACATCAGACAATAAACCAATTTGAGAGTAAAGACAAGCATTTGAATTCCAGCATGGGAGTTTACTAACTAGCTCTATAATTTTTCAAATATTTAATTTCTGGTTCAGTGAATGTTTTATCCTCAGGAAAATGGAACTGAATGTCTCTGCCTTGTGTATCTACAGGCCTGAAAATAAAAGCAGGTAGAATAGTGCCCTGGTTCCAAGCAGTGACTGAGGAAGCAGATTGGATCCAAATTCCTGTTCTGTCACATTTCACCTAGGGGACCAGCCATGAGTTCCTAACTCTCTCTAAGCCTCAGTATCCTCATTTGTAAAAAAGCAGCCAGAACCACAGAGCAGAGAGAGCAGAGCGTTGGTGTAGATGAACTGAGTTAACATGTGTGAAGTGTTTCAAACAGGGTCTGGCCCCTCACAAGCTCCAAGTGTTGGTTAAATTAAAAGCAAGACTCAATTCATGACAGTGTTCTATAAAGGACAAAACAAATGTAAGAAATTAAGAAAAAAAGATGTCATTAATAATCCTGTTCCAAAAACCTTCAGAAAGTCATACAGCTCTTCAAATGTCTCTGAAGTCACAATAGAGAGTTTTAGAATCCATTTTCTGAGTCATCAGTTATCCTTTCTGCTGTCATAATTAATTCCTACTGTTACATTTAATAATGGCCAACATCATCATCTTGGGGCTTATTGTTTTATTCTATTAAGCTATTTTATTGCACTCAAACAAGATGAGGGAATGTATGTAATTGACTTGTGAAAATTATTCAATTTGCCAAAGAAATTCATCCAACATGTAAGAGAATTGGGTCAAAGAAAAGCCACACTAACTGAGTTCTGAGGCCCTCCTCTTTGCTTCCCACTTTCTTTTTTCTTTAACCAAAGGAATAGACAAAAAATGAAATTGAATTTTATGTGAAATTTTGAGGATGCCTCATTTTTAAAGAAGCCCTCATCTTTTTCTAAAGCAGAGTTACTGACACCAGGAGTCTTCGTGTCACTTAAAGACTGTGAGAAGCTGTGAGATGGAGACTCTGCAGAGGGAGAAGAAGTCCCCGTGGACACTTTATACTTATTATATAGGTTTAGTCCTGACCTGAAACTGGCGGCTATGTATGGGAAGGGGCCAAGGAGCCTTTATTAGTATAGCTAAGATCTCTCCTTTCCATCTGTGCCATCATCACCCGCAGAAATGAGAGCTTATAAGAAAGTTCTTTTAGTAATAGAGAAAAAATAAATTAGATATATTTTTGGTACATGTAAGTTAGGGAAATGTAGCAAGGTCAAAAGTCTGTCACATTAATAATATTATCCATTATAATTCTCATGACAAACATATAGAGCAAATATTATTACCCTCAACTTTATGAGTTTTTTAAAAACATACCCAAAAGAAGAAGATAAGTAGGAAGAGTACTACTAAATTGCTGCTTAACTTGGGCACTAATATGTATTGGATGCATCATCTTAAGTAGTGTTTCTACAATTTTCACTTTTGAATAGATATTTGAAAATGAACTGGATATATATATATAGATAGATATAGATATACAGATACACATATTGACAAGAGCATTCTGGACATATAGCTGTTTCACCTCAGGTTCTTCGGGGCAGTGACAGAAGTTTGTCCTATCCAGAGAAAGAATGAAAGCACCTTCCTCCTTGAAGCAAGGTGGCTTTGAACAAAATTTTCCAGTGAATCAGTATCTCTAAAATTATGCTTTTTCTTCCCCTACAAACCTTGATTCAGAATTGCATTCTTCTAGATTATAAGTCATGGATACAAGTATTGGGATCATTGGAAAAAGGAATCTCAGAGGGCAAAAGCTAGGGAATCTTGAAACTGTGCATACTCCATACTAAATCTTTAATTTTTATTCAGAGGTCCTACTTCTATGAGGCAATTCAATATTATCCCAATCAGGCATGGATCTAGCATATCCTTCCATCAGGGGTGTTTACAGCTTTTCTTTGTTTTTAACATTTTGTTTATGGCCTGTATGCCATAACAGTAAAAACAGAACTGTGAATTGTGAAAAAAGATCATTTCTTGTCTTGCATAATACATAGGGTTTTTTCTCAGACATTGAAATACAGTAAGGTTTAATATACACTCTTGTGTATATTAAGATCCTTTTACTGGTATCTCCCTTCACAGCTGCCATACAAATTGGCTGCTGACAGCTACACGCTTCCATACTCAAGAGAATTGCCTAGAACCAAGTGTATGTCCTAGCCCAGAGATACCTAGGAGGTTCTGCTCCTGTCTCATACAAGGCCCAATAGTCAAAGCCTGATTGCCACATGAGTATAAGCTCCAACCCCTTTCCTTAAAATTGAACAACGATTCATACTCCAGGAATACCATGGGATAAAACTCAGAAAAGATTCCAACTGGGTCCCCACCTTGCCTGTACTCTATCCTGCCCTGTGCTGCTTCCTTCATGGTCTTACCGATTTGTATGAGAGCTGATCTCTTAGTAATGCTGTTGTTCAAGTACCAGCATTTCAGGTTCTTGTTCCTGGAAACCTGACTTGGAAACCTGAGTCCGTTTGTTGTTGCTACAACAAAATACCTGAGACTGGGTTGCTTATAAAGAAAAGAAATTTATTTCTCATAGGCTGGAAATAAAGGCTGGGAAATTCTAGGTTGAGGAGTTGCCTCAAATGAGAGCCTACTTGATGATGGATACTGCAAGTTAACAAGATAGCATAGGGCACTACATGAGAAGAGAGCAAGTTTGTCAGAGAAATTCATTTTTATAATAAAACCACTCCCTTGATAACCCATTATTTCATTAGTCCACTAATTTGTAATTAGATTAATTCATTTTTAAGAGCAAAGGCATCATGACCCAAGCATCTCTCAAAGTTCTATCTTCATTTATCACCAATATATGAGTTCGAAGGCTAACATATGAGTTCCAAGAGACAAAATTAAACCATAGTAGATACCTTGGATCTTATGTATTTATGTGGTTGCTTAGCAAAATGTAAGGAAAGAGCTCATTTTTATTGGAGGTGAGTTTAAGGGCATACTCCTATGACTACGAGTCAGAATTTGAATCAAGTTGCAGGGGTTTTTTTTTTTAACCATTTATATTTCAGATGATTAATTAAAAGCTTATTACCCTTTTCTTAGGATGGGATCCAGCCCTCTAAATAAAGTTCAGTTGGCTAATTCTTGGACCAGCAGCCTGCATACAGAGAGTCCCTGAGAACTCCCCCTCCTACTGTATGACTGACTACACCTCAAAATGGATAGCATGCAATTATGGCATGGAAACAAGGGAAATATTTCCATTTCTTAAAAAGAGGAAAATCAGGCATCATATCACTTTTCATGTAGAATTTTAATCATCCAAATGAAACTTTTTGTGACTATGACTTGTAAGACCTAGATTTGGCTCTTATTCTGCTATGTGCCAGGTATGTGACCTTGGACAAGTCATTCAGTTATTGAGAGTCTCAACTTCCCGACATGAAAAGTGGGTGAGTAGAGGAGATTGGTCTTTGAGAAGGTACACAAATCCTCAGGGGCCATGAATGGGCAAATTCCATTCTACCTCATTAGTCTCAAAGTACTGGGGAAAACATACATGTCATAAATGTGAATCAACTGTGAGAATTATGTGAAGTCAGCTATTTAAATTATATAACATTAGTCACAGTTCCAATTGTTCTGTGACAGTATAAAAGTTGCATATTTCCCAAGTTGGAGAAAAAAAATCCTACTTCTATCATATATACATAACCTAAGCCTCTCCAACACACATTTCATTTTGTCATGCTACATCCACAGCTAAGGAACTCAGAATTGTGGGGCCAGAGGGGTCTCATGATCTCCCTCAGAATCCTAGGGAAGTTATTGCTGTCCTTTCCCATAGCTCTATCAGGAAACACAATCCAGTGTGTCTCCCCTTAGCTGAGCCCAACTCTTTTGCTAGGCAAAGCAATTTTCATTCTAGGCAAGACAGAGGTGTGAAGACAGATTAATTAAAGTTCCAGGCACCATGGTCTCATTGAAGCCATGGAATGAATCATCTCTTCCACTGCTTACAAATACCAAGTTCCTTAATGCAGAGCAGACTGAGCACCAATTCACATTTTATAACCTTGCCCAAACCATCCTTTTCTTTCTTTCTTTTTTCTTTCTTTTCTTTCTTTTTTCTTTCTTTCTTTCTTTCTTTCTTTCTTTCTTTCTTTCTCTCTTTCTTTCTTTTTTCTTTCTTTCTTTCTTTCTTTTCTCCTTTTTTTCTTTCTTATACTTAAAGTTAGTTTTTAAATTTATTTTTCTTCTTTACTGTGAGCCCTGTGGAATGGTTTGCACTACTTGATAAGAATTATTGAGGTTTGGAGAAAGATTTCAGCATCTGTGAAATACTACCAAGTCATTCCAGCATAAACAAAAGCAAGATATTGATGCCAATGAGCAGAGGAAGCTTTTGGACCTGTATTCAACCTTACTAAATTCTGTTTATCTTAGGGCAATCATAGTATGGGCCTGAGTGAACAGTTAGACACAGAAATCTATTCATCCAGTCTACTTGGAGTTAATATCATAGGTTCCTGAAGTAGTAAATTAGTTATTTTCTCTCCATTTATTCTATCAGTAAGTACTTACTGATCACCTACCTATATATTGTCCTGTGCTAGAAATAGAAGGCCAAAGTTGAGTAAGACATTCTCATTCCTCTCTAGAAATTCACAGTCACCTGGAGGAAACATATACACATAAACAATAACAATAAGCAGAATATATTGTCATATGGACCATAGGGGGAATCCAAAAGACCTATAGGGGCAAGCAATTTTGCCTGGAAAAATCAAGAAAGCTTTCACACAGGAACTGACTTTTGAAGAGCCCTCAAAGGATGTACAGCTGTTCACATGGAGAAAAAGGAGAAAGTTATCCCAGAAAAGAGGAACAAGAAGAACTAAAGCAAATGACCCAAAAGGAGATGAAGATTGGGAAGGAGTGTAAAATGATTGCTTGTGATGGAGAAGGTGTGAAGAACAATGTTTTGTTCCAAGTCAAAGACTTTGGACTTGATTCTATAAACCACTTACAGTCCTAAACATTTGTATGGGGAACTTCTTTTCTCTCTCAGCACTCAGGAAAGCCAAGATCAAATCTATATTTTAGCAAAATCATGCTGGCAGCAGGTTAGCAATATACTGTATTAGGCAGAGTCTGAAAACAAAGAGTTAGGAGGTTATTTTAGCAGCCTGAGATAAGAGCAAATGAGCATAGGGTTAGGACCATGGTCACGGAGACAACCCCTTGTATTCCTGTAATTACGTATCTTTTATTTTACTCCTCACTCACTTCACCCTAATCTGCATCCAGTTAAGAAACTTGATCTAAACTACAATGAAACTTGAGTGAGAGAGAGCTAGCAAGGAATAAAGGTCAAATGTTAACCATCAGCTTACAGATGGAAGCCAAAATTGTAAAACTGGATGCATTTCTTCTTGTATTTATTTGCCATTTGTATTCCTTCATCTGAGAAAGTGTGTGTTCATCTCAGATGCCCATTTTTGGATTGTGTCTTTGAATTTGGGGGTCCTGATGTTTTTCTTCATATGTTTCACATATAAGTCCTTTGTCTGAGGGACAGCTGGCTAAAATTCTTTCCCATTCTGTGGGTTTTCTTTTCACTTTGTTGGTGATTTCTTTTGAAGTGAAAAACTTTTTAATAAGATAAGATCCCAGTTGTTGATTCTTTGAAGTACTTCCCATGCGGTTTGTGTTTTGTTCATGAACTCTTTGCCTACCCCTATGTCTTCAGGATTTCTACCTACATTCTCTTCCAGTAGATCTAGTGTTTCTATTTTAATTTTTAGATCTTTGATCCATTTTGACTTTAGTTTAGTGCATGGCGATAGACATGGATCTACTTTCAGTCTTTGGCATGTGGAAAGCAAATTTTTCCAGCACCATTTATTAAAGAGGCTGTCTCTCTTCCAGTGAACATGTTTAGCCCCCTTGTCAAACATAAGGTGGCTGAGTTGTGCTTGCATCTTCTCATCTGTTCCTCTGATCCTCAGGTCTGAGTTTTTGCCAGTACTATGCTGATTTTATCACTGTAGCTTTGTAGTATAATTTCAAGTCAGGGACTGAGCTGCCTCCTGCCTTACTTTTGTTGCCCAGGATTGCCTTTTGAGATTATACTCAAAACTGAAATAAATCAGACTCACATTTGTAAATATCATATTGTCTCCCTTGTGTAAAAAAAAGATAACAATAATAAAAACTGAAAGAGTGATAAGATCCAAAATGTACAATAATTATTGTAATAATGAAAAGGAAAGAAAGTGCTCAAAAAAACTGGGATAGGGAAAGGAGAAATGGAAGAAAGGAAAAGATTATATGTATGTTGGTATACACATATAACTGTATGTATGTATATGTGTGCAAGATAGATAACTATATTGCCAATTCTCTGTTCATCAAAAAGAACAGTTTGTGCTGTCGTTGTTTGATTGTTTGATCATTTCTTTGTTTTAAAGAGGATAAAACCAAGGAAAATAAAACAGAATAAAACCAATCAAAATAAACCAGTATAAGTGATACAGGACTTCAAGGCCTTACAAAACCAATAATAGTTACCATAATACCTTTTGTTGTCTTCAGAATAGCTGCAGATACCTTTGGACATAGCAAAAATTGAACAGAACAACATAGAATAGAAACAATAAAAACAAAACAGTGAATGCAATAAAGGGCTTCTAAACAAGCCAATAGTAAATCAAAAATGGCAACTGTACTATGTCTTGCTATCTTCCAAATAGCTGCTCATGCCATCAGATTTAACATAATCGAACAAACAAAAGAGAATAAAACCCAACCCAACAAACAATGAAAATAATGTGGTTTCTCTGCTGGGATTGCTTCCTGGTGAGGTCTGGTTCTCTCCCTCCGAAGTCCGTGAATGGTACTGACTCACAGAGAGAGGCTTAGGTGTGGCTGTCCCCACTCTGACAGCAGCCCACACATGGCGCTGGTTTCCAGGTGGGGATCACCTCCCGGTCTGTTTGATCATTTTTTATGCTTAGATCTTGAAACCTGAACAACTACTTCTGAGATAACGTTATGCAATATATTAACTAGTGTTGATTTCTTACTGTTTTTAAAAATTCTATTCTTTTTCTGCTTTGCTTTTTTAAAATAAAAAATTAAAAACAAAAAGTGGATACAATCAAGGGAAAGATTTAGAGAAGAGAAAGCAATTTCAAAGTTCTGAGGATCTTAGCACAAAAATGGGCAAAGAAGGTTTTAACTATACTCTTTTGAGTAACTCTGTAAGGTTAACAATAGCATTGCCTTGATTCTGCAAAGAAAAGGGAACTTTCTAGATCTGCAAAACATTCAAGCCTTGATCCAAAAGTGCATGACAAGAAAGCTGTGGCAGAGACAATCACAGATCTTTCAATATCTATTTTCCTTCTTCCATAGTAACCTACTTTTATCCTGGATACAAGTTATCCCAGAATAAAAACTATACTTTCCAGACTCCCTTGCATTTAATGGAACCATATGACTAATTTCTGTTCAATGGATGTGGGTGGAGATGATATAGAAACTTCCATGCTATTTCTTTAAAGAAAGGGGATAAGCTTACCTTTTTCCTTTCTTCCTCCTACATACCTACTAAAACAGTGAACCTGGTAGGTAATTCCGTAAGAGTGAAGGGGCAAAAAGACAAAGCCTCCGGGACTACACTGAGCAATGTCACCACACCAGCTTGAACTTTAAACTTGTTAAGCCAATAACATGGAAACTGAACCCATATTCTGAACCAAAACAATGTCAAGGCTATGTAGAGTTCTTTTTTGCATTAATTGTCCTGAAGCTTTTGTAAACATTAGAGTTAAATCTTGTGGATGCCAGCTCTGAAAAACTAAACTTCATATATGCTAATGAGATTTGAGGGGTCCTGTTATTCTCAACAATTCTGAGTCAAGTGCAAATAAGATGAAATGTAAACCACAAAGAGACCAAAATATTACTATAATTAATGATGAAGCAGAATGTTAGAGAATATATCACCTATGTTTGTGACTAGGGAGCTTTATGACCCCAAGTGAACACAGTTACCAGAAATAAATACAATTATCCCTCATTTGTGGGGTCAACTGGCCCAATATAGCTGACCAAGAATGTTCTACCAGCAAACTACCTCTGTGTGTACAAAATGTTGAGATTGGGAAGAATTTTTAACCCCTAGTATCTCACACCCTTCTGAGATGGCAAAAGAGGTGACAGGTCTATCTAGTTTGGAACTCAAACCTAAGTTAAGATGAATGAAGAATCTTCAGCAAACATCAGGAAAATATGGACTTAAAATTGGCCAGTAAGCTGCACCAAGAACACAGGTTGTTCAGATTTCAAAGTCACAATGGAGTCAATATTCATAGTGATGCTACATCAACTCCCCTGAGATTGCTCCATGAGCTCCCCACTTTGGATTTAACCATCATCTCTGGAAAACGGAAGTGAAAGGACAAAGCAAGTTCTGAGAGGTGTTTGAAGAAAAGGCAAACCTTTCTACAAGGTCATGGTTTTCATGTGACTTGTCACTCTGTGAGGAAGGACCAGAGTTGATAACAAGGAGATTGTATATCTAACTTACAAACTCAAGCAGTGCATTGGAGGAGACATACAGTGATCTCTGTGCGTGGGCTGGGCCAGTCATCATGGCAAATCAGAGGTGTGCACAGCTCCGTGGACATTCAGGAATACTGGCACTTAGGGTAGAATTTTGGGTTGACACAGATGAACGTGGTTTGTACTGACATTTACTGGACAGGGATGGTAAATATCTACATGGTTGCTTCTGCACGGATGCTTCCACAAGCATCCACATGAATGCTTCCATGCAGTTAAGAGTTATTTCACCCAAAATACTAATTGCATTATTGTGAACTTAACTCTTGTAAGTGACCCGTAATACATATAGAGAAACGCTAAGCAGAAGCCAGATCTCACTGCCCACATTTACTTCCTTTCTATATATCTTGCTTAGTGTGTCTCCCAGAAATGAGGAATTGTGGAAGGTCAGGATTATAACTATTCCTCAACACTACATCACTATATATAAAAATTGTATCCAAGTGTACTTATTTCTTCATCCATATAAAAGAACAAATATTTTGGGGGCAGCCACTATGAACCAGAAACTTCTATTTCCTAGGAATAAAGGAGTAACCTATTCAACTTACTGATTCTGAGGGTGGGATGTGAAGAACAGTAACATTCCTCTTCCTATCTAAAATAAAGTCAAAAATCAAGAAGATTCGTAAGAAATATTCACCCTCATTTTGTGGATGTGGAAACAGGTCTAGGAAGACTTAGCATGCTCAAGGTTATGTAGTGGTACAGTAACAGGATTGGGACCCATAAATTTCAGTTAACAATTATTTTTCCAGTATGTCATTGTTGTGTGTTTTATCTCCATATCTGTGAGTAATAATAGCAAAGATCCAAGGATGATAATTACTTTATCTTTGATTTGCAAAGTTGGGCTCACTTTGTAGCATCTCCAAAATTATTCTTCCAAGTTGGAAAGATAGTGGATATATGGGAAAGTGAATGATTATAAAGTCTCTAAAAATTTGATCATTCCAATTCAACAAATGTTTACTGAGCATCTACTGTGTGCCAAGTATGATGCTATGAGCTGCAGGGGATTCCAAGATGAATGTACTATCCTTCTTCCCCTCATGAATGTTACTGTGCACTGAAGGAGACAGATGGCATACAAGGAAAGCACAGGGCAGAATATGATAAATGTCATAATAAAGTTATAAAGACCTGTGGGAACTGAGAGTGAAAGGTGAATACTAGCTCCTCCAAAATTGTTTTCTAATTTCCCAGAATGGAATTTGAAATGGAACTTGAAAGATGGGTGGAATATTAATAAAGAGGGGAAAGAGCTCCTTCCAGGTTCTCCTCCAAGGTAATAAATCTCCTGGAAGTGAAAGAAAAAAAAATTGAGATGCAAAGAAGACAAAAACACAGCAAGAAAGCTTCCTTGCTACTAGGCAGTCCTAGTCCTGAAAAACAGTGGAGATGCATCTTTATCACAGGGTGAATCTCAGAATCCTGGCAACAATAACAAAATAAGCACTACAGCTACAATTACTAAGCATTCACTAATCAGGTACTGTATATCAGGAGCTAGATTCTTCATGTGTATGCATTATCTCACTTACATCTCACAACAACCCTTTGGAATAGTCGCTACTATAACCCTCATGTTACTGGAGAAAATTGTGCTGTAGAGGGGATATGAAACAAGTCTAAGATCGCACTGCAGCTACTGAATCTCAGAAATAGGACTGACACCACAGTGTGCTGTGTTTGAAGCCTACATTGTAAGGTCCTTATATAGGATGATATGACAAATTCTCTTCTCAGATTTGCAAAATTCATTCTAGCCAACATTATGTGAAAAACAAAACATGGAATCCCTCAAAAAGATGTGTTTAGCCTGTGCAGTTTGACAAGACTAGGCACCTGCCATGTATCCTTAGAATCCTGAGCTTCCATCCCTGCTCCCAAAAGGTATTTCAACTGGACCTGCTGACCCAGTAATAGTAGCCATATCAGGTTTAGTAAAACATTTTCCTAAGGTTCTAAAATCCACAACATGCATCCTAGATCAGGAAATCAGAAGAGATTCTGTGAAAGACTTCATTTGTTCAGTTGCAGCCTGTTTTTTCAAGACCCCACACATTACCCTTTGCAGAGGCTCCCCAGACCACAGCTGTCTTCACCGCTTCACTTGCATGGCTCCTACCTCCATAGTGCTTATGCAGTCTGTGCTCACATTCTGCCTGCTGCAAGAATACTATCTGCACATCATCAAATGCAGCTGATACCATTTCACTCTACACAGAAACAAATGGTATGAAGACCAATATTTCCAGTCCCTCCTTCAACTGTCAGTTCTCCTTCCCCCAAAAGAAGAAAGACCTAGCTTACTGAGAGGAGGGAAGTTGAACTGATAATCACCCTGTGTAGGTGAGGGAGGACACAAGAAGGCCTCTCTTTGGACATACCTACCCCCTGCATGCAGGCATGGTGGGCTTGGTTTATACTTCCACGTCTGTGCAGCAAGATGGAGCAGTCACATCTATTCTCTGATTTACTCAGCCTTTCAGTCAATGCTTGCATGGGGAGGTCAGGTCGACCTTGTGCACAGAGTGGGTTAAGGAAAGAGGAGGAGACCCATCACCTCTCCAACCCAACTGCATCAGTATGCAGGTGATGGTAGGATGGACTCCCAGCTAGCTTTCTGCATATGATCTCAGCAGATGGGAAACTTGGACTGTTTTACCACTGTTCATTTCTAGTATCTTTGTTTGAGTGAGTGTCTCACATACCCATTGGAAGATACTAGAACATAGAGGGATTATTGAGCAGTGAGAAGAGCAATGGAATTGGAGTCTGAAGATGCAGCTCAAGGCTTGAGAAAGTTATTTATCGTCCTTGTTTTCCTCATCTATAAGTTGGAAGCATAGTGTTTATGATGTTTATCTCGTGGGAGAATGGTGAGGGCTATAACAAACTATAGATGGAAGAGTAAACTGTGAGGTGCCCCTAACATGTAAGGGCTTGCTACTAATATTATTATTATTATTATTATTATTATTTTGGTACAGGGAATCGAACTCAAGACCTCACACTTGCTGGGAGGGCTTGCTATTATCATCACTCTCATTATTGTTATTACTATTACCAGACTTTCTAACTAATAGAAATTCTTACTAATATTATTTGTTAAACTTCAACCCCATGTTAGATGCTTTAAATACAATAACAAGCTCCTCGAAGTTTGTAAAGTTTCCTGAACTTTGCTACACATTGAAATCATTGAGGGTTCTTAGAAAATACTGATTTGTAGTTCTACCTCTAGACATCTGACTCAGCTGGCAAGAGATATGACTGCCATTGTGACTTTTAAAAGATTCCCAGATGATAAGAATGTGCAGCAAAATTTGGACATCATTGACAGAGTCTCTTGACAGCTGGGGAAAAAAAGATAGAGGCAGGTTTGAGCAAAATCAGATCCAAGGGCTTGATTCTCATTTCTTCATCAAATCATTCCTTGATTTCCACAGCCAGTGGGGAATATCATGTCCAGTCAAACTGTCAGAAGTCTAGTGTTGGGCATCTGAACCATGGCAGAATCATCTGGACAGCTGTGGGTCCCAATGGTTGGGAGATCAATTGGTACATGAAGAAACAGCGATAAAAGGAAAATAGACACCCCCTTAACAAGCAGTCTAGTCCTCTAGATGACCTGTGGGTCACTGTTTCATTCTGCTTAGGGTGTAGCATTTGTGAATCAATAATAGGAAAGCCCCAGCAATCAATTTAATAGAATCAAGCACTAGGCTTTCTAATATGGAAGACCAAAGCATAGCCTAACCCATGTTTTACTGACCTACAAGCCCATATTTTTCCTAGTACAACTTAATTCTTTAAAATTCCTATAGTTGCACAAAAACAGGCTAGGGAATTTTTCCATTTAGGGGTAAAGCAAACACAGAGACCCTCCCTCTCCTTTTTAGATTTCTTAAGCAAACTACCACAGGTTTCCAAATAATAGCGTCTCCCCATAAAATCTTATAACTTTCTAGTATCCAGGTTTAAAACCATTTCCATTTAACTTAGTTTTCTGAAGAATTTTGTAACAGAAGACTCTACAAATGTGACAGGTTCTCTTTTAAAGTACGCAAACTGGCATCTACTGTTTTAATACATTCTCATTAATTTCTCATCTTTTGTAGGTCACCCTGAGGGGAAATGATGATTATAACATGGTATTTCATACAGCCTAGATTCCTAATGGAGGTAGTATGGGTCCCCATAGGTAGGAATTATTTATAGATAGGGAAGCTGAAGTTTAGGTTAATAATATCTTCTAGTAGGACTGGGATTTAAATCTAGATTTTTCTGACTCCAAGGTTTGTATGCATTGCATCTGTCCAGCAACATTGCCATGTGTTTTATGTGCATTATCTCATTCAGTGTAGATTAGTATTCCACCAGAGCCAATTTTACAGATGAGGAAACTGAGTCACACCAAGAATTTATATGAATGATCCAAGATCTTGCAACCCGTTAGTAGCAGATCAGGGAGTCACATTCATTTGTGTCTGCTTTCATGTATATATTATTGCATTATCAATATCTTTTTCGTTTGTGCAAACTTAACAGAATTCACTCAATAAAATGAGGGCTACCTTTCCATGGATGAAAATACCTGACTCAAAAAGTGAAACTCAAAAGCACCTGCAGTACCAGAATAAGATTTCTAGAAGCACAAGGCCCTCCCTAGAAAGCTTCTTGCTCTGTAGCACTGCCATGGCCAATTATCACCCAGGTCACTTCCATTATCCTCTCCCAAGATCATCCCAGAAGCCTTCTTACTACAGTCACAACCATGCCACACTGCTGAACAAGCCAAGGATTTTTGTTTGTTTTGCTTTGTTGTTTTGTTTTTGGAGATAAGGCCTTACCGTGCAGTCCAGGCTGGCCTTGAACTCACTATGTAACCCGGGCTGGCCTCGAACTATGGCAATCCTCCTGCCTCAGCCTCTCAAGTGCTGGTATTACAGGAGTGTGCCACCAAGCCCAGCTCTCCAGCTCAATTCTTGAACTTGCTCTGATTTACTTGTAGGTATAAAAATAAATCCAATTGTCCTTAAACACAATCACTTGTCACTCCTAAAGACCTTTAAGAACAAGCTGCTGACTCTGAATTCTACATAGAGACTCACCAGAAGCGTTCCTGCCAGAGGGAGCATCACTGAGACTTCATGGTCATCCAAGGGAACCTCTAATGGAGGGCTACATGTAGTTGCATGGTATTTTAAAATACTATCAGTCTTACTTACTCTGTACTTGTACCATTGGGTGAATCGCAAACTTTCTGTGCCTGGAATATTATCACCATATTTTATCATGGAGGAGAATGTATTATAATATTTTAAACTCATTATCTTCCTTTAATCAATCAATTTTTAATGGTTCTGGAGCTTGAGTATTCACCCACCTCAGGTTTAGATTTTTACATAGCAAAATGGGCCTTTCTGATATCTTCAGCTTTCACATTTTTATGAAAGATCTATAACTGATGATAGAATATGAAACTTGCCTTTTTTAATATTGGATATTAATATTTTCTAACTCAAAAAACTGGGTATGCTTTGAGAACTATTTCCTATAATATCACCTCTTCTTAAGGGCAAGAACAAGCAAATGGGAGAAATGGAAATTGACAAGAGAAGTCCTTGATGGTCTTTTAAGGTCTCTTTTATTAATATGAGCTTTGGCTCAACTGCACCAATCAAACAAAATCACTAGTCTTGAGGACGTCTTTCCCCAAGCATGAAAAGCCATAACAATAATCTGGGTTAACTAAAACTGAAGATACAAGAGTTGATTAAGATTAATTTCCTCATTTAAAAATTATTTCGGTGAGGTGGGAAAGGGCACTTCAGCCCTGTCACCTCAGCACGCCCTGGGCCCTGCGCATGAGCGATCTCCTTGCAGAGGCGATGCCTGCCAGTCGGTGTTGACATCAGCACAAGAGAGCTGGAGTGAGGCAGGGCAGAGGGTGCAGATTACCCTGTCACCATTTCCCATCCTCTGGTTACACTGCCCTCTGGAGCAAAGAAGAAAATCATCATTAAGTTTGAGACCCAAGCCCAACCCCAGGCTTTACTCCTTCTTTGAGATGACCCCCTGATCCTCTGACCAATGGAGCAGCAAGGAACATCTGCAGTTCAAAAGAAACACATAAATAAGTGCACTCCACAGATTAAAGGTCAATAGACTTCCTGACACAGAAGATCCTTTCTCCCCCTTGCGGGGTGCTTGCTGGCTTTTGCACATTGTGGCTAGAAACCCAGTGTTTCCTTTCTGGCCCCTTCCATCATCTCCAGCTCCACTTGTGCAGAGCACCTGCAGGATGTCCCTGACCTCGCACAAGAGGGAGTTGCCCTGACTCAGAGTGGGCCCTTCCCCAGGCTTCCCTTTGCAAAGCCCAGGAGAAAGATGCAAAGAAGAACAACAGCTGCCATGCTGGCTTGTTCTTGACAAATGGGGCTGTCACTCCTCCTATTGATTAGCGATATTATGACATTTCCCTTCAAAAACGCAGATGTGGCAATGACCAGTGACAAGGCCGTGGCTCCAGGTAAAAATAAGGTGGACCATTGTTGGTTCTTCTGCCTCTGCCTCTGCCTCTGTTCAGATTCTGAGAGATTAGGAAATTGAGACTCTAATGACATGCAAAAGATTTCATTTCAACAAGTGGAGGTTCTGACACTCATATGCTGCATATACATATGCTATAACTGTGCAGAGGAAGTGGGGGTAGTAGTAAATGCGTCCGAGACACTGCAGAAAGCAAAAGGATGTGCTATGTGTTCAGAAAGTGGCATCTCCCTCTGTCTTAGCAGAGCCACTTTTGAGGTCTCCTGACTACATAAATCAAGGGATGGAGAGTTCTGTCATTTCTGTCCTGTCACTTAAAATGCATGATAGGAGTCAGTGACTCATTGGTTCAATTGCCTCCTTTCTTCCCAAGTGCCTTTAATCTTCCCATCCTGCTCCTATGAGGCTAACAGTGTATTAAGGGGAAAAATTCACCTAATTTCATTTTCTTTCCTTGTATAAAGCATTCATATGATAGCATGTGCCTCCTTTAATTTGTGAAGCTTCTATGGGGCAATTTCCCCCAACCTATTCTCCCATGTCAAGAAAAAACTGTGTTCTGAATAACAGTCCATTTAAGTAAGAAAGGAAAAATGCATCTTGCAGTCCAACATATGGTCCATTTTGAGGTAAATTACAGGTAATTCATGAACATTTCCAGCAGGGAGATTGCCATCGTGGGACTCTTGTCTATCCATTATGCTCTCTTCTCATTTTTGTGGTTAAAGGAATCTGAAGTCTTTGAAGCAGAAAAGGCAACACTCTCTCTGCACCATTTTGTCCTGCTAAGGAAAGTTATTATCCTGCTAGCACACGGGACTGATCCAGCAACTCGATTTAGGCAAAGCTGATGGAAAGCAGGCGGCAAGGGGCGTGTGCAGCACAAGTTTTACAATGGGAAAAACCTGGGGTTGCCAAGTGCAGCAGTTTTAAATAGGAAAATGAAATTTGAATGAAGGAGAAACAGTCGGACTGACACTACTGGACAGAAAAGGAAAAGAAAAGGTCACTTGGGAGGTGGAGAGAAGAAACAAAAGAAAGAAAAAAGCTGTCTGTTAACCTTGGGGGTTGGGATGTAAATTGAAAGGAGCTAAGTTTGTAAATGCTTATGTTTCTCTTGCTGTGATGGGTGATCGCTGTCTGAAGCAATCAGAAATTTGCCCAGGGCTACCTCATGACCAGTCTCTATAGCTGGGTTGACCACCTCTCTTAATAGACTGAAGGCCTCCCTGCTCCCATTATATTCCAACTCAACAGCCTCGTAAATTTACTTCAGTGACACTAATGTCCTCTCCTTGGGACAAAGCCCTGCATGTTGTGTCCTGGTGATATAGGGGAAAGAAACTCCCAACCTACTAGATGTCTGGTACAAGTTCGTGCTCTCTAAAGTCGAAGAATGAATTTTAGGAAAAACAGAGGTTGAGAGCAGAATGTACTTAAGAGAAAGGAAGTTTCTGTCTGAGAGACAAAAGGAGTTCTGAGTGGGATGCCCAAGACTGTCTTTTCTAGGGATTTTATAGAGCAAAACCACAAAGTAAGACAGGTTTAAGGTGGGGAAAACATGGCAACTGGTAAGTTGGGCATGAGGTGGAAAAGAACTAAGACCAACCAACTGCTCAGGTAAAACTAATTAAATTGGGGACAAATGGGGAAGCGAGTCACCTAGCAAGTGGGCATGTATAAAGAGCAATGACTCTTCCTGTAGGGGGTTGGGTTAGTGACTCTTGTTTCCTCAGGGTGATAGAGACCTACTTAGAATATTACTCCCTGATGTTTATTCTTAGGAAGTATGTGGGTACATTTGTTTCATCTTTTGTCATGAGGCCTGGCCCACAGCAGAGGTGTCTGTCTCCCCCACAGTTGCTAGGTATCTGGGCTTCTGCACTGGCTCCTTCAAGGGTCCAGCCCTGTCTGACTGCCTGTAATATTTTTATCTAACTCAGTTGCCTGTAACACTGGCTTGCTGGGAAAAAAGAAGAGGAGGAGGATCTGGGGAGAGAGGAAGAACGAGCAAACTTGACAGGTTTGGCAGCTGGGGCTTCTAGACGCAGGCTTGTGTCTGGATGGGGCAAGAATTATGCAACTTCTAATGTCTCCTTCACATCAAAGAGCTTCTGGAAGAGCTCTCAGAGCTCAGAGGCAGGCAGCCCTGCCCTCCCCTGCCCGTGTCCTAAATCATGCTTTTATCTGCCTTCTCATCGAAACTGATGCTAAGTGTCCTTGACACACATATCCTCCAAATAATTTGAACTTGATCTGAAGCTTTCAGCCTTCTTGACTTAAAAAAAAAAATTGCCTATGATTTGCTTGGCAGCCCTCCACCTCAGCACAGGCGATTGTGGGGAGTGATGTTGATGTTCATGAAGAGCAGTTGCCACGGCAACGCAGAGTTCAAAGGAAGGGCTCTGAGTGGTGTCAGAATGGGGGAGAGTGATAACGTCATGAGGGCTAGTGTTTTCTCTTCTCAGGGAGTGACAAGCTCGAGCAAAGGAATAGGGCAGAAGCAGCCACACAAACAATTCACTATTTTGGTCATTCGTGAACTATACATTTATTTGGCATTCGAGCATCTATTAACTCAGTGGGAAGTGTGTATAATAGGGAATTTTAAATAGTTGAGTGACCTCCACCTTGTTGCACATTAATTTCCTCATCTATAAAATGAAGAGGTTGGAGTAATAAAACTCAACATGCTTTTGATTGCTAAATTGCTATGATCCAACTCCTCCATACAATCGAGGAACTTTCTGGGTCCATTAGGTGGCATTCCGATGCAGACAACATTCTATTTTTCCAAGGCCTATCAAAATGCAGAAATGGATGATTCCTCTCACGCTGGGATTCAGATATTGATGGAACCAGTAAGGTTTCTTGAGCCCATAGTTGGCTCTGGGCACTGTTCGAGGTACTAGGAGTAGTAGAAAAGATAAACAAAAGCTCTGTTCTCCAACATAGCATCTTCTAGCAGAGGCACTGAGTGCATGCACTTGTATATGGTTAGCGAAAGGGCTACAATGCTGAAAACAGCATGAAATTGGAAGCCACCA
>RJWM01011700.1:0-16225 GCA_004363535.1 Dasyprocta punctata | reverse complement strand
TCAGAGTGCTCATTCTTGGGGGCTTAGGGCTGTCTGGCTGCTCACAGCAGAAAGACATTTCAAGAAGCCAGGTTTTCTGGTTGAAAAGAACCTAATGGTCAGCTGGGGTGATCAGTTGGGAATGCCTGTGAGATAGAGGCAGGCATCCCAAACTGGAGGGATCACCCAGAAAGCTCTGGTCATTTCCTTCAGTTTTAAAATGCAGTGCTCTTTTTTCCCTAGCATCTATGGCCCATATTAAATGCTTTATGTTTCTTACCTTGTTTAATCCTCAAAACAACCTTGTGAGCAGATGTGATTATTATTTTCACTTAATGAATGATGATGAAAAAGAGATTTCAATATTTCATTGACCTGTCCGTGGCACACACTTTTCAGGCCATCACATGTCCCCTCTATGCTCTGCTGTTCACCTGATGTCAAGGAAGGAGAATGAAGGAAAAAGCTTTTTTTAAAAAAGGGAGCTTCATGCTGCTCCCCCTCTGGTTTCATGCACCCTTCCTCCTCATTCCTGCCTCCTTCTTTCCCACTCCTAGAGGGAGGCCGCAGGGAAAGATTTATGAACAAGGAAAAGCTCTCTAACCCCCTTATAAACTTTATGGGCCATGTGGACATGTACAAATCAGATATAAACATGATGTCCAGGCCCAGTGTTCTGTAAATAGTGATATCACTGAGGAAAATCTCCACGAGAATTCAGTTCCCGGGAGAGGACAGACAAGGTCCCTGCAAACAGTGTGTGAAGAATGATGAAAGCTGCTTTGAAGTGAGGCCCAGGGCCTGTGGTGTTTTCAGCAGCCTTCCCCCTGCAGCTCTTGGAATTCTTGCTGCAATAAAAAGATACCAAAAGAAAACAGCTGGTCAGATTTGTTAAAGTAAAAGCAATGTGTGGCCCTGCGGGGAGAAACATGATGGTGGCCAGGCAGGTGTGATAAGGGAAAAGACAGAGAGGTGATCTTGAGTGTTAGTGTACTAAGTCTACCAGGTTTCGCCATGCGTGTGTCACATGCTAGGCAGTTTAGGCGATGCTTCTATGTTAATTTTTCTCTTTGGGTCTATACTAGCCCTACTGAGCAATAACTTTGAAACTAGTAAGTAACACATCTACTTTATGGATGAGGGTGCTAGGTATTAACATCGGCCAATGAGAGGAAATCAGAACGGGGTTCTACTGCCTAGGCAAGGGCATCTGGTGACAAAAGTTGGCATGTAAAGATGAGATGAAGGTTCTGAACTCAGTTCTACCTCTGCCTAAGAGTTTATTCACCTGTGTCCATACCCAAGAAAGTTCTGTGAAGAGTTGGTTGCTGAAGAAATATTAGGGAGCAACTCAGTCATGGCTTCCTGCACCATTACCAGGCCCAGAAATACTTAATTGAGAATCATGTTCTTATAGTGCCATTGAGGTAGATGGAAGTCAGCCTCCAAGCACTGATGCCATGTGTAGCCTCTCTCACATTGTAGCTGTTGGTCTACGAGGTCAAAAGAATATGAAAGACTGGCCGTAACCTTGGGCTCTCTCCCTTCTTGAATTTCTGCTGTGAGTAAGGCCAGTCTGCATAATTTGAGGACAAACAGGTGTTGGAATCCTACTATTGTATAGCTGGAACTGATTCTCCAGTCAACAGCCAGGGAGTAGTTAAGGCCTTCCAACAGTCATGTGAACAGGCTTGGAAGCAAACCCCTCCTCAGACATCCTTAGAATTTTGGCCTTAGTTGATATGTAAGTGACTGCCAACTGGTGGGAGGCTGTGAGCCAGAACCACCCAGGTAAGTTGCCCCCAAATTTCTGACCCACAGAAATGCAAAGATCATCAACATTTGTTATTTTAATCTGCTATATTTGGCGGTAATTTGTCACACACCAAGACACAGCTAAGGCATGGTATATGCCATAGTACTTCTCTGAGGCATTAAGGAAAAATGTCAGAGGCTAAAGAGTATTGTAATTTCCAATAGACTCATTAATTGCTATTTAAGAAATATGCTTTACAAAAACCCAATGTAGTAGAGTTCCACATAAGATATAGATTACAATATTACCAGTGGGACTAAATAGACACCCTGCTAAGAGCTAAAAATACACAGCAAAAATGACAAACAACTGGAGACCTGAGCCAAATCTCGAGGATAAATAGGGGATGGGGAAGGCAGGAAGGGAAGTGAGCAAAGGTAACAAGGAAAGAAACGGCAGAGGATCTGGGAAGAATAAGGAGGCTTTTGATATGAGTAAAGCAAAGCAGGAAAGAGCCCGATGAAGTTAAGACAATAGCAGACAAATGGTGGTTGTATCTGATCAGTCACAAGAAATCAAATGTTGATTCATCCAGTCTATGTATAACCATGCTGTCCAACATAAAGTCACCAGGCGCACCTACAGTGTACTGGAATACTAAGACGTGTAACAGATCCGCAAACATCAAATAGGTGGTACCTAATGCAACTATTGCCTGGCATCCAACTTAGATCAAACCTCTGGAATATCACTGTGCTGAGATTTTTCAAATGACTTTCCTGTACTCTTGGGCATGTACATGTGTTAAATGTAAATAACTGCATGACATTATATAATTGTGCTTAATATTGTGGTTCTTGATATATTGTTCAATTTGATCAAAGAAAAAATTTTTTTTCTCCACTGAAATCTTGATGGTATTTCACAGAGTACTGGTGCTCTGTGACACACAATGGGAGAAACTTTTATAGGCTATGAGGAATTTAAGGAGGAGAGGGTATGACTAGCCTAACAGTTTAATCACTTTTATAAGAAACATCAAGCAGGATTGTTAGAGGTAGGGGCTGGTGAGACATGGGGAAGAGGAAAAAAGTGGCAACAGAAAATTTCCAGAAGAAAGCACAGAAGACAATAATCTAGAGAGGAACCCAAGTGATGTGCTAGGGAGGTTAAAAAAAAAATTCTAGGTTTTGTCCCTGCCCAGAAATAGGCAGGTTTTATCACTGTCTGGAAGATGCAGTTCTTGCTACAGAAAGCCACTTAAAGTACAAGATGATGGCTCTAGACAACATGCTCCCAGGCCCTAAACCTGTCTCATGCCTGAAAATAGCATCTTTAGACGATTAACACATTTGGTTCAGTTATTTTATCTTTTAGACTTCTTTCCTCAAGATGAACAGAAGAAAAGTCTTTTTAACGGTGTCATAGCACAGATTCAGTAGTCAGAGCTCAAGAATCGTGACTCTACCTATTACTGTGTAATTTGGACAAGGAACCTAAGCTTTCTGTGCCCCATCCTCCTCACATCTATAAAAGTGAGCCATCAGTAGTACCCAGCCTATTGGGTTGGCATGAGGTTGAATGAATTTTATGCCACTTGATACATAGTGCTATATAAATACTCATGGACATTCATATGTTTGCTGTCATGACAAAGTAAAGGAGTGTATTGGGTGATATACTATGTACTCCCAAGTCCTCATATACTTTTGATGGGGCTGAGTCTGGCACGGGGATTGGCAATGTGAGTGCTGCACTCATCCAGGGGTGGAGCCGACATACAGTGTAAATGAGGCGGGTCTTCCTCTTGCTCGCTTCCGTTCTCTGGAGCACACTGCGGCCACCATGAATGGCAGCCCTGCCATGCCATACTGCCTTGGAGCCAGCTAAATATGGACTGAAACTCCCGAGAAACTGTAAGAATAAACCTTTCCTTCCCTAATTTTTGGCGTCAGGTATTTTGTCTCAGCAACGAGTGAAAAGTAATTAAGACAAGGAGTAATGATCATACGTGATAGCTTAACTGACTCCAGGGTACAAGGCCAATAGAGTTGGGTGGAAAGCAGGAAGCAGGACTGCTTGAGGAGAAAGCAGATTGTCTGTGACAGTTTTCTCAGCTCAGGAGATCAGACTAAAGGAAATGCTGGGAGAAGACACACGAGCTTTAGAGAAACAAGTATAAACTTAGCAAAGACAAATCTCTCTTACCCTATAATTTTTGGTGATGCTAATGTGGGTGATTAGGGACTAAGTTCTATTGTCTTTTTTAAAGTGGACTTTTTAATCATTATTTATTTAGTGTGCTAAGCATACACTCCATCACTGAGCTATACCTAACTCTTGCTAGACATTAATCACTTAATACTCTAAACAGCTCAACAAACAGGTGGCATTATTATCCTAACTTATGACTAAGGAACCCAGGTTCAGAGAATATAAAGAGCCTGTGCTGCTAAGTCCTAGAGCACCGGCTGATATTCCATCTTCTAAGCTTTCACTTGTCCTTGCTCCTGGCTGGTATGGGCATGGTGATGTAGAGGGCTGAAGGTGAGTGTAGCCACAAGGCTGATTCTTTACAAAGTTCCTGAAGGAAGTCTGCTCCTAGCAAGCGCATGATCATGTCCCATCTCAACTTCTTCCTGAGGACAGAAGGAAGCAGAAGCTCAGAGTATAAATGTTTGCAAAATGAGGCAAGAGCAAGTCCTTCACCTTCACCTGAGACTCCTCTGTGCAGGCTCCCCTGTGCCTGACCAGGGCCAGGCCTAGAGCTGGTCCTCGCTGTGTTACCAGGCTCTGTTTCAGAAGAATTTACATTTGTTACAGGAGATGGGAAATTGTTATTGATATGGAGGAAAAGTAATGTTCTTTGTTTTCCCCAATTTGTGTTGTAAATTCTTGAGCTCATAAAAAGCAAATAAATACTAGTCGTACAGAGAAAAAAGAAAAACAGGCCAGTGAAGGACGATGGGGCAGGTTGGGGGAGCACACAGGAAGAGCAATGACTAGAAAATGACAAAAGGATACCTGGATATTCACTGATAAACAGTGATGCTGGGGACAAGGATTTTAACAACCAAACTGAACAGAGGATGGGAGGCTCTATTTTGGCCACTCCTCCAGGATAAATTAGTCATTAGGAAAAAAAAAAAAAAGAGGAAGAAGAAAGAAAAAGCCAGGTCACTAAAGTCACAAAATTCTAAAATAATAGTTAACATATATGCACCATGTACATAGTGGTAATTCCTATGTATTGATTTATTTAATGCTTGTTAATCTATAACCAAGATAGAGTCTCTTCATTGCACTAAAGGAAAAGTCCCAAACTCAAGGACAGTAAGAAACTTTTCCATGGTCACATAGACAAAAAAAGGCAAAGTGAGGTTTAAATCCAAGTCTGAATGATTCAAGAGTCCCTCTGTACTCTCAATCAGATGGGCACACTGGCCCCCAACACAATATTTATGCTACCTTAGGGGCCGACAAATAGAATTGATTTTTGGAATTTTCTAATGTAGATAAAGCAATAAAATGCCAAGAATATGCTGTGAAATTGATGTGTCACTTGCCTCTAGACTGCAAAAATTAAATAATCCTAATCAGTTATTGGGAACTACTTAGGGTCCATGTTGCATACATAATCATATATAATTTAATATAATTTAATTTAATAACAGCTTTCTCAGGTGGGTGTTCCTTTTAAATAAAGAAAATACAAGGTATAATTTGTTTGAAGTATGGATCAAACTTAGGTTTTTACTGGTGTGATCCAAAAACAGTGAAAGTTTAAATTTTTAAAATTTTTGTAATAGCAAAAAAACACACCGTCATTAGTCCCCCTCAAACTACTCTCCCTTGCTTCACATACATTTATCCCATCATTTTTGCTACTCTCTAAAGCAGTTCTGGAAATCATTTTTCCTGAGTGTCTTTAGTTGTGTGACTGTGGCTGCCTTGATGTCCTGAATCCATTCAAAATATTTAACTTCCATGGTCATTTTGATTTTCAGGGGAAGCCAGAAGTTGCACAGTGCAGATCCAGTGAAGAAGGTAGATGAGGACACACGTGGTAAAGGCGATGTTTTTCCCAGCCTGCCTTTCTATTGGCTGGCACTTGGCACCAGTACTCACTGTACTTTTTATCATACCTGATAAAAACACAAGGAGGACTTCCAGAACTGCTTCATAAAATGCCAAGAATGATGAGATAGATGAGTTCAAAAAAGAGGGGAGTATTTCAAGGGGGATTAACGGCAACGTGTCTTTTACTGCAATAAAATTTTAATTTATACATTCCCCATATTTTTGACCATCCCATACATCTATGTATACCTGATTTCACCATGTGTATTCTTCGCCAGGTGTATTCTCTTTCACTATGAATATCACCTAACACGTATCAACTGTTAAATGAAATGGCTTCTTATAGTTAGAATGAAGAGAAAAGGAAAGGACAGTTTGCATTTTTTGTTCTGCGATTTATATGTGTGTACTTAATATTTATCAACAATAATTTGTAACAAGTTTTTTGGCTTTGTTCCAACATCCACCTCTTACCCTTGAGACCATGAGTAACAATCTGCTGGCAGTGCACTGTCCCGTCATACCTCACACAGTCTATCCCAATAACGTCCCTGAATGGATAATATCAAACCAAGTTCTTGAAGGTAATTTGGGGGTGGCCAATGCATTGGAAAACAGGCCAACTCCATTTCCTAGCCAGGGCTGTCACAGCAGACTGAGGACCGGAGGCCGCCCCTCTCAGAATCTCTGCATAACTCCATATCGCCGCTGCTACATCCAGCTGCTGGCTGGATGCAGTTTGCCTTAGGCAATCTACTGCAATTTTCCATGTCCCAATCTTACTCTCCATTATCAAAGAAAAAAAAAAAGAAAAAAAGGAAAGGAAACAAAAAAGATGGGGAATATAATGGGCTGAAAGAATTCCGATTGCAGATGCAGACATCAAATTACACAGGTAGTAATCACACAGATTAGGAAACATAATGAATACAATATTCAAGCTGAACTCAGACAATGAATTTTTCAGTATGATACAAGCTTCTTGTTAACAAAATGAAATAACAATTTTCTCCTTATTAAAGCTAAAGCAATCTCTATTTTCTGAGGGGACACATGCCACAAAGACCTCTGGGCTGAAATGATCTGAAACTCAATAAGCATAAGACCAATGGTCTAACAGACATTTTGGCTGACAGTTACATTTCTGATTGTGTTTTTGTGATTGTTCATTATAGAGCAGTTTGAAAGTTTCCTCCAACATTTCTGACTCCCTTTAGAAACAAATGCATTATTCACAGTATGTTGCACACAACATGGTATGAATTTAGGAATCAGGAAACTTGGGTATTAGTTTCAAATCCCACTGTTAGATTTTGTGTCCTTGGATATGTAACAGTCGCATACAGAGATAGGTGGTGTGTTCTGGAGGTAAGCAGTAAGAGGGCACATGGTAGAGAACGTCAAGCAGTAATACAGCTGACTAAAGCTCACAGTCTGCTTTGCATTATCACCACATGCCAGCCAGTCTAAGCAAAGTCAGCAGTAAAACGCTCCTCCAGCTCAAATCAGTTGGTCTAAATTCTAAGCAACTGATTTTAATAAACAGATAAATTAATAATGAAATGTACTTCACATTAGCACATTTTATTATTTATCCTTAAGTAGGCATTATATTCTATGTAGAAGTTTATTTTAACACTACCACTTATGCAGCAGGCTGTGAACTGAACAACATGACATTTGTTTGTTTCTAGAAAAAGTTTCCAACGGTTTAGAAGAGTGCAAACTCACTTAGAGTTCTGTCTGTGTCCTCAGCTCCATAGTATTACAGATTGCTTAACAGTAGATTTGGAATAAACAGCAACAGCAAGCAATTATAAAGACAAAACCTGGAATTTGTGTTAATTCAAATCTGCCACTCTTTGTGAATACTTGGAGTTTTTACTTAAAATTTACAAGTGTGAAATAGTCTAAACTGTGAGGTATAAAGTTTTTTGTGGTAAGTGAACATTTTGGCTTACTCATGAAGTAAGTAACTGAATTTGAATGATATTTTTAGATTGAAATTTATCTTTCTTTTTAAAAATGTTTAAGTATTTGCTTTCAAACTAAGAATAACTATTGATGATTACATGCCTAGTACTGGACAGTATCTGTGCTATGTAGGAGCAGGTGGTGTTGAAAGTGATCTGTTGTGGATGTCACCTATGCTGGATATGCAGAAGATATATGAGCTCACTGTTTAGAATTTTTTTAATCAGAAGCAGCATTTCTCAAGGAGGGGAATCTGTAGGTTCCCATTTCCTTAGTTCTCTCAGTCCCTGAGCCTCTCCATGAAATTGGAAGTCCATAGATGTGTGAAATGCTTTCTTCTTCCCTATCTTTGCACTGGAATTAAAAATGTGCACTGTTGTATTCACATCTCTGAAAAATCCTTCCAAACAAAACAAAGTGTGTTTAATCTAGTCAGCGTCAATGACCACTGGACTGTCTTGCTTCTATTTTCAGAATAAGAATTGGAGAATGGTGGTGGAGGGAGCAGTCACTGGACACTCAGGAGAAAAGACATCTCTCACCATCCCATGGGCATAGAGAAGGCACTTTGGGTTATGCCAGTGGTTCCCAAGCACTGCTGGTGTTGAATCCCATGGGCAGCTCCTAAAATCCCAGTGCCAGACTGTACCCAAACCAATTACATCAGAACCTCTGGAGGTAGACCTACTTATATATTTTTAATTCCCAGATGATTCTGATTTACAGCTTTGCCTGAAAATTCATGAATTAGGTCACCTTAAGATCTTTTCCAGATCTTGTAAGTATAAGTCTCTAGAACTCTTTATCCCTTCCATATTCCATCTCTGGTCATGACTGGTGGTAGGAAGCAGGGACAGGGGGGTGATGCAACCTTCCAGATTAGCCATAGCAGCAGTGTCAGGCAATGGTCCTGCCCAAGATCCTTACCTCCCAGCCTACCTCCAAAACCTGAACTGGCAAATACGTCTGGAGCCTTTCAAAAAGGAGGATGCCATTAATAATAATAGAAAACAAATGGCTCCTTTAGCCAAAAACCTCCCAGAAGTTGAAAAATGAGATGTTTGTGCATGAAGATGGTGCCCAGATGCCTTGAACTGTAAGAAAAGCAAGGAAAGAGAAGAACTACAGCTGGCTCCTTGACTTCTAGGCTGATTTGCCTATTAACCTCCTGGAATTCTGAGCCGTGGCTCATTGAGCCTGTTTCTCTCAATAGCCCACACAGGCTCTGCCTCTGGGACACAGTGTGCAAGAGTTTGCGTTATAAAGTTCACATTTATCACAGAGTTCAGTGCTCCCTCAATAGCTCACTGAAAAGAGAGAAAAGCAGCTCAACTTCAACAAGGCAAATGTCTCAGTAAGATAAATGCTAACGTTTTCATGAAAACTACTGTAATTATTCAAAGAACAACCCCCTCCATCCTCTCTCTGTGTCTCTCTGTGTCTCTGTCTCTTTTTCTCTGTGTCTCTGTGTCTCTGTCTCTCTCTCTCTTTCTCTCTCTCTCTGTGTATCTGCCCCTACCAGCCTTATTCGGCAAAATCCCCAGGGCCATTTTTGGTTTCACAACCTCGTGGGCAGCACCTCCTCCAGCAGCAGCACTGGGTGATCTGTAAGTTTTATCAGCAGGCAGAATCTGGTTCTTAAGAACACACTCTGATTAGTAATAACTTTCACAAACAGTTCCCAAGCTGAACTGCTGCTTCTTGAGAATCTGGTTTTGAATGAAGGACCTGGAAGGATCTGGCGATACTATATCACCGACTTCATGACAAGGATCTCGTTTCCAGAAAAGGCTGTGGCAACAGGCAGCCTGAAGTCAAATGAGATTTGTTTGTAGCTGGAGTGTGCCTGCTGAGCTCAGAGGCAGGCACTACCCTAGCACTGCCCCAGCCATCTTACGTGCTGGATATGTGCCATGCCCAAAGGCAGGTAGTTCCTGCCCACTGTACCCACTGCTAGTCCCAGCTGTGCCCAAGGTCAAATGCTTTTTATTTGGAAAGGCCATTGCCGTTCATATTCACATTCAGCAGATCATATGAAGTTGACCAGTTGGACTTAGTGAGCAGCACTGTACATGCTGAACACCGTTCGAGGTTCCTGGTATTTACCCACCGTCCTGAAATGTTCTAGCACTGAGTAGTTCCCAGTATGTTTTCTGCAGAATATTAAAAGCAGTTATACATAACAGGGCTTCTGTTATACACAAATTTGAGAAACACTGGGTTAAACAAAATTAAACAGATTCATTACTGTGGGACTTCTTAATATTAGTAATTATGTGATTATTCAGAAATGTGCTAGAGAAGAGCTTGGGAATAGAATCATTCCCGAATTTTACTGTTAATGAAATTTTTTGTATTGCAGAATACATTTTGGAAGATAATGGCAGAGAGTAGAAGTGCTTTGTTTTACTATGCTTCTATTTCTTTATCAGTGAAATGGGAGTAAAATAATACTTGAGGGATTGGTGTGACTGAGGAGTAACTGAGATAAATGCTCCTAAATCAGTGAGAACAACATTTGGCACAAATGTCACCATAACATGAGTTTAAAATCTGCCTTTTGTGCAATGCTGAACATGGCCCCTAAGCACTTAGAATCTTAGCTTCCTATCAGTAAAATAAGGATACAGTCAGTTTCTTGCTTAAAGGTATTGAGGATTACATGACATATTGCATGTAAATTGCTCAGCAAACTTTTGGCATAAAATACTCAAAAACTACTGCCTAGGAAGAGCATAACTATGTTTGGTGAAAGACAGCTTGGCCCTAATTTCAGTGAATTTGAAATGCCACAGACTGAAGTTCATTGACTCTGAAGAAGAGGAACATAATTTACATTTTAAACCCAACTAGGAATGAAGCCCTATAAAAATCTAGCAGCTTTGAAATTAATTATAGGGCTACAATCCCACAAAGAGATTTGCGAATATCATGTTATAGTTAGGCTGATAAAATAAAACAATACAACAAAAATAATTTTAAAAGTAGGGGCTTATTTTTGAACTACAAAAGGATGAATTTGGAGATCAAAGCTGATCTAATTCACATTTAAATTACAAAAGAGTGCCTCAGATTTACCATATGCTGTCATACTTTCTTTTTTTTTTTTTTTTTTTTTTTAGATCTGAGCAATTTTGGTAACTAAGGAAAAGGGAAAGGATTTTTGAAAGTCACAGAAGACTTAAGTGGAAAAAGTACCCACAGAGATCTCATGTGTTGATTTATTTTCCACTGTCATTCTTCTCACCCAGTAATGAAGATCTCAGTAAGTTCTTGATGGAAAATTTAAAGGAGCCCTTCAACTATTGTCTTTTACCATTACATTTGGGGGGACCTTTCCTCTACATAAAGCCACCCTCGTATGAATACATTAGAAAAGAACAATTATAAGTTAAACCATTTGGAATTTTAATATTGATCATTTAAAACATAAAATTGCAACCACATATTATCAGATTTTCACTAAACTAAAATTTTAATAATGATTTGACTACATTTTTCTAAATTCTTAAAAAATCGTTTTTATAAATCAAGAGAAAAGAAAGCAATGTTCTTTTAAAATCAGCCAAAGTTAAGCAGTGTACAAGAAAGGCCCAAGTCCTGTTTCATATTTATTTTGAACAACTTGCCGTCTGGTAACATTTTTCTGTTCTATTTTTAATGGCTATAAAGTTTCTATCACATTCAGTAATTATCTTCAATCTCAAAAGGAGAAAGGAAATTCCGTAATAAGAACTACATGAAACATTGAGTGTACAGGTGCCAGAAAATATTGTTTTGTTTAGTGGAGATGAGATTGTAAAAATATGGCTCTTTATAGATGCATGTTCTCAAGTTTATTTATAGATATTATGACACCCACTCTTAAACTCCTTATTTAATCGCTAACAGAAACATTACTTCGAAAGGGAATTAGGGTGGTGAAAATATATTTTAAAATGGTATATTCTCTAGAGCAGTCGGCATTTTTTTCTTACTATTATCAGCTACAACTACTCAGGAAAAAGGAAAGTCAGGAGGTAATTTAAGCCATAACAAACAAAAATGTTTTAAATTTCTCTGGGGCAAGCTGTTCTACATCTTGAAGGAAATTGGAAAGGATATCAAAGAGAATTTATTGTCCGATGACCACCCTTAGTTATTTAGTGAAAGCTGCAACAGAAAAATACAGCAACAGTTAAGAAATCTGATGTAAACTTTTTATAAGGAGGAATAATCCAGAGAGACAGAGACAGAGAGAGAGAGAAAGAGAGAGAGAAAGAGAGAGAGAAAGAGAGAGAGACAGTATTTGAGATTTCACTAATTTGATGTCCTGGAACCATGGATACCCTTGATAATAAGCAGTTAATTCATGGTTGATAAGTTATATCAAGCATTTATATTAGATTATTATGATTACTGCTGAAAGGTAAAATACTAACCTTATTAATCATGAATTCCATTCTGTAAAGATAAAAGTATCTACTGCACTTGCCATTCACAATGAAATCATTAAAAATTACTTTTTCCACTTATAGATAATAGTAATCAACTAGAAGTTAGAGAAGTAAATAAAGTTCTTTCCCAAAAGGAGAAATCTAGAATATATAATACTATATTTTATTTCCTTCAAAGCATTTAAAATATGTATCCATTTATTAGACCCTCTTTCACTATAGAAATCTCCTTAAATAAATGAAGTAAAATTAGTCATCTATATTTTTTCCTCAAATCTCAATGATCGAAGTTTATGCTCTCCCTGAGAAGTAGGCCAACAAGAGTTTATTACAGAAAGGACATTGAAATAAATTGTTCTGATGCAAATATGAACAGTGGAAATAGCGCATATTAACTTGATTAATAAGTTTTTGAGGATGCCTAGTCTTTTTTCAGTGAAGCGGAATTAGAAAGAGGGAGAACGTGCATACGTTCCTCGTAGACAGGCTGTGGACTGCTCAGCTTAATGGGTAAAGAAAGCGGGGCAGGAATGTCTTTGTTCCTGATGTAGGCAATGACTGCAAGATGGCCACCAAGGCCACCCCCATTTCTCCGGCAAGCCTGGCAGCTGTGGAACTAGAACTGGCTTGGGCGGACTTCTATTTGGAAGGAGATCCACTGCAGAAACCAGCCGGGGCTGGCGAGACTGAGAGGCTGAAGGCCCTGTGACATTTTAATGCACTGGGTTTTCTTCTGCTGACCTGCGACATGGGTAAATAAAGATAACCCCCGCCAAGAAACACAAACCGCTTCCCTCCCAGGGCGACACCAGGGAATTGGGGCAAAGAGAGCGAGCGGCTGCTAGCAAAAGCATGAGCGGCCGTCACGCTGGACGTGAAGACAGAGGGTCAACCCGGAGCCAGCGGTGAGGGGCTCTGCCCCGGGGACGCGGAGGGCAGTCATCTGACTGCGGAGCCTGCTGGGAGAAACACTGCACCAAAGCTCTTTGTACTCGATTCAGATGAGTGGTTTCCTCGGCTTTGTCTCTCATTAAACATTTAGAAAGGGATTAGCCCCAGTTTTGCCTATTTAGTTGTTTTTGTTTGCTGGCTTAACATACAACACATTACTTAATAAAAATCACACCACATTAAACGCGCTGTGTTGAGTGTGCTGCGGTTAGTGTGACTTTACTGGTGTTATTTCAAGTGTCTGCTCTCTGAATTCCCTTGGAATTTATGCTGTTAACTCCCACGAATACAAACAGACCTCCCAGGCCTGTAGTTACACACTCTGTATGTTTATTAGGAGGCAACTTTGCTTCCAGACTCTGCGCAGGAGGCTGTATTTCTTTCCCTGGGCACTTGAGTTCCTGAGCATATTTGTTTGAAAACGCCTCTTAAAATATATGGTTTAGCTGGGCAGACTAAAAATGTTGTGTAATCAGAGCAAATGTTTAGAAAACCCTATTTGGGGAGGGGGGATAGCGCTACTTGCACGACGATAAACAATGAAGTGCCCCTTCTGCAGGGTGCGGGTGCACGGGTGTTATACTGCTAACAAAACATGGTCCTCAGAAGGGAGTGATACGGAAACATCAAATATTTAACCATTTGGCCTGGAAACGTGTACAGGGACCAAAATCAGATCCTTTTACTAGTACAATAAATATTAAAAGAGCCAGTTCAACGGCTTTTCAGGGGGGAACGATAAGGCCAGAATCAAAGAGAAACGTCCCTTGATGCAGCTTGTGGATGGGTATCTAAGGAAAAACCCTTCACTCGGTCAGGAAAAGTTTCCATCTAATTTTAGAAGATTAGGATTTATTTTAAACTTGAGTTTAGAGGGTTAGCATTTGGCATTTTTTCTTACATTTCAGTTGATACCTTTGTGCGTGGCACTCCATTTGTAAGAAACAAACTCAGCCCAAACTGTGATAGAGTTTTAGTTTGCAACAATTACTTCACAGTTTTGAACAACCCTGGAGTTTAACTTCTGTAACTTACTTATTCTGATTTGTATTGCTTAAAAAGACCTTGCATGGAAATATCCCGCGTTCTGATAAAACCATAGATCAGAAAGTATTCCTGTGCTTCAGGTTTCTAAAGCTTTCACTTCTTCCAAACACATGGAAACTAATGAATGGTGTGAAATCACTGGTGAAGTAGCACCACCATCTGGACATTTTTAGGATGGCAGTCGTATGCTCTTTTCCTTCGAGAGGTGGGGTCTGCAACAGCACATTTATCTTTGGAAGGTAAAAAAGAAAGAGAGAGAGACAGAGACAGAGACAAAGACAGAGACACAGAGACACAGAGAGAGAGAAGGAAAACTTTTCCCTTTGCCTAAGAGTCCTAAGAATATTAAGTGAAACACATCACCTTTCCCCTACAGTGTTGGCTCACTGGGGAAAAGAAAGATCCATTCCTCATCAGGGATGATGTTTTTCTAGATTACAGAATGAATGAACGGTCATTTTTAAATGGAGGGATTTAGCATGAAGGGAAGCTGAATTCCAACATGCTAAACTTGCAACTTAGACACACATATGGTTAATGAATGTGTGCGTGCGCATGTGTGCTAGCACATGTGTCCTTGGCCATTAAAATTTCTCATTTGTAAGACAAAGGTAGTAAGAATATCTCCTGTGCAGGGTTATTGAAGGTAAAATGAGATAATATCTGTAATAGCACTGTGCCCAGCACATAGTATCAATCAATAATGGGAGAGAACATTAAAAATGATATTTGCTAATTTCTCCTCAGACATACAAATGAACACTCACAGGGTTGGCAAGGACCTCAAGTGGTTTTTAGGTCTGGCTCCTGTCCCAGGCAGAAAGCCTCCACTTTTCTTTCATCTCATGAGATGGGGAGGATTCACCATCCCTTTCATGAAGTACTCCCCTCACCAGTTCCCCATACCCTACAGTCTGACTCAGTCTCCCCTTCTAGCCTCTCGTCTTTCATCAAAGCTTCAATATACAACTCCAGTTGCTGCCCAAACAGGCCTCTTGCCTCCTGTGCCTGTATATTTCTCATATCACTCATTTTGTCCAAGTTTTTCCTCTCTTTGCTTATTTAAGCCCCACATTTCTTGAAGGCTTAGGTTCTACTCATTCTGTGGTTTACCTTCTGCAGTCTTCTCCAGGGCCCATTTCACACCCAGAAAGTTGCACTTACTCCTCAACTACAAAACTCAAGCAGATACAGATGCTAAATATCACTGTACCTAGTGCAGTGTCTTGATATGTGTTTTTATGGTATTAATCATTGCAATGGAAATAGATGTCAATACCCACAACTTGACAACCAAGATGACCTGTCGAACATTTGACACAAATTGCTGGTGGAAATGAAACCTGAGTGTCGGACTTAAGTTAGTACACAACAACCATTCACAAGTTGGCAAGCATAAGGACTCAGTTCCTAGGCCCCACTAAAAGAAAGATCAGAGAAGCTTCTTTACTTAATTATGGATGTAAGACAGTAGTAACATGTCATTCTTAGGTGGAATCATCTTTTCCCAATCATTTACCCAATAAGCCCTCAAGTAAGGACTTATTCATACATCTTTGCTACCACCCCAGTGTCTTTCCCTGTTGGAGAAGAGGAACCTGGAGGCAATTGGAGAAAGCTCAGCATTGGAAGAAGATTGGGCTGAGGATATGAATGCTTTGAGTTGGAATCCTAGTTCTACTATTTTCTAGCTATGTGATCCCATATCAATGGTTTTAACTGCTCCAATAGTCATTTTCCATTACTGTAATATATTCCTAAAAATTCCTGCTCGTGAGCCAGGCATGGTGGCTCATGCCCATAATCTCGGCACTCTGGAGGGCTGAGACTGGAGGATGGCAAGTTAGAGACTAGCCTGGGCAACTTTGTGACTCAGCAAGACCTTGTCTCAAAATACAGAGCAAAGAAAGGGCTGGGAATGTAGTACAGTGTAAAAGCCATAGGTTCAATCCCTAGTACTACAAGAAAGAAAGAAAGAAAGAAAGAAAGAAAGAAAGAAAGA
>RJWM01011699.1:0-59009 GCA_004363535.1 Dasyprocta punctata | reverse complement strand
AAAAAAAAAAAAAAAAAAAAAAAAAAAAAAAAAAAAAAAAAAAAAAAAAAAAAAAAAAAAAAAAAAAAAAAAAAAAAAAAAAAAAAAAAAAAAAAAAAACAAAAAACATAAATGTGAAAGTTAACCAAGTTTCAGTTTTAAAGCAATCACTAGGGCAAAAGTACAAACCATAAAAAAAAAACCCACATGACACATTTTTGAAGTTATAAAAAGAAAAAGCATTAAATAAAATGAGACTTAAGATGATATACATGTCATATTAATATAAATGGGTTAAATAAGAAAAAAAAGCTAGCATACAGCAAATGCAAAATTGATACAATGTGTAACAGACTGACCTAAAACAAAATAATTCACAAAGCTTGACAATTAAAAAAAAAAAAGATTGAGAATAAAAGGATAGGCAGATGTGCATCAGACAAATTCAAACGCAGTCAAAACAAAGAGAAACAAAAACAAAGATGGAGCTATTATTAACATTACATAAGGTTGAGCTCAGGGCAAAAGCATTCAACACAACCAAAAAAAGGCACTCTCGATAAACTGAGAGATTTACAAAGATGACATAACAATGAAGATTTACCTGTGCTCCAATCAACGTAACGTATGCACAAACAAAGGAAGAACTACAAGAGCTACAAAAAGAAATGCAAACGTGCTTAGAAAAGACTAATTCATCTCACTTGGCTCTTGACAGATTAAGAGGACAAAGTAATTCCCCTGGACAGAGAAGAAAGCTCAGGAAGTTAGAAAAATAATCACGGTGCAGTGGACGCCTGCTCAGTGTGTATCCTCTTAAGTCTTTGTCCTTCAGTGACTTTTCCCAGCAGTATATGGGAACGGACCACTCTGATAATCTTATTTGTAATTAGTCATAAAGAAGTGTTTTCCAGTCACATTTTATCAGCCAAATAAATATGCTAGCTAGGTCAGTATTTTTCTGCCATAACACTTCCTTTTACTGCATAGTAAACATGTACAGTATTTCATACTTCTTTAGGCCTTTGAATAACACTGAAAAGCAGGAGCCCTTTAAGGGACTCTTCCAGGGTTCCAAGTCTTTGTCCTTCAAGAAGATGTGGCCTCGGGGAGGTGCCTTTCTCTCGGCTCCGCTGCCTTACTCAAGTAACAGGTCTGTCTATGAAGAGAATTGAGCTTTGGACAGTATTAAACTGCTCTCTGAGAATTTGCACAGAAAACCGAGCATTTGCAATTTTTACTTTAATTACTTATGAAATTTGTCTTAAACTACCCTCTCTGATTCTTCACAGGATCTGGGCCAACCCATTCTAAATAGAAATACATGTCAGAGCCTCAACTGTAAATATAAACGTTCTATTTACATTCTGAAACATTCCAGAGACCTAGGTTGCCATGGTAACAAAGGCACTGCTCTCTTTCTGGGGACTTTTCCTTATGATACGCTCCAAAGCAAGGACAAATGAACGTAGTGAATGCCTGTCTATTCCCAGTTCACTTCCACACATCCCAAAGCTTTACCTGATTCAGAGCTAACGCCACAGCAAAACAGGACGCTCTCTTGGAGAGCAATTCTCCTTTGATCAGGGCATCTTCTCTTAACGTAGTACAGATTTTAAAAGCTTCTGGGGTATTCTGTGAGAAGACAAGATTGCTCAATAAATGTCATGCACTTTAGTTCAATACAGTGATTAACAGTGCCATTTTAGTTTTCTTTTGTAAGAATTTCCCAGTGCCTACCTCAAGCCACTTCAAGCATTAAGCCCCATCTAGAGACCATTTCCTAGTGACCAGGTTACCTGTCTCTTATCAGTTCAGTGTAAAATAACTATTTTTGAAGCTACTTGCCCATTTTCTAACATGGGGCATTTTTCACCTGCAAACACTCTGGCCTCTTTGGGTCTTGGCAGGCTAGTTTCTATTCACAGGCTCTAGAATGTAAAAGACTAACCTGAACATAAATTATGAAAGAATCCCATGAAAACAGAAACCTAAAACAAAACAAAACAACCCCTCCAAGAATGTGAGTGATGCATAAACCAGCAAGACAGCGACAATAAAACAAAGCCCCTTCCTCCGTGTGTGCGGCAGGGGTGAGAAGCAGTGCCGACCGGGCTCCCGTGTCTGTGATACCTCAGTCTGAGTACGATGCGGAGAAGCTCCCGGAGCGGACTCGGAATCGGTCCTGGCGAACAAGCTCAATAGTGCAACTTATTTCCACAAAGTGATGTAAGTTATTCTTGGTCAGAGGGAAGAAAAGTCCTTCAGACCTTGCTGAGTAGCAGAATTAAATTCTCCCCACTTGTGCACATACTCGGAGACATCCCTAGGTAGCCCAGAAAACTGGGGGTCACGGTGTTGAATAACCAATGCTCTAGTGTTGTTCTGTTGGCCTCCGATTTCGTGAAATCATAGCAGTGGTGTGATTGGAAAGAAGGATCTAATCCAGGGGTCAGCAAGCTATTGGTACCTCTAGAGTCAAATCCAGCCTACAATGCAGAATGGCCTTCACATTTTTGAAGATGTGTAAAAACAAAAATGAAGAGTATGTGACAGACAGTCTATGTGACAGAAATTGTATGTGGCCTCCAAAGCCTAAAATATTTAATAACTGGCCTCCACAGGAAGTTTGCTGACCCCTGAATCCGGCTGTCTCATTTTATAAATAAGCTAAATGGTCATTTCAAAGCTAAATAAGCCAGTTAATACTAAGCTGAGACTAGGCTTCAAGTTTCTTAGTTTCCAGTTTCATTTTGGTTCCACTGTAGCCCAGCTGCCCATCTTGTTTTGGAAAGTTGCTTGTGCTCCCCTCTTCAGGGGAATTTTTCAATGGTTCATTCTCTTCTACACTGGCTGGGGGTCCATCATTTTCAGTTATTCAGGTACCCGAAGTTTAAATGGCATGAATGAGTACAGTACTATATCGAACTTTGGTCTTTTCACTTGTATTCACTTGATAAATATTAAAGGAATAGTTTCTAAGTGAAAGAAACAATCCTAGCAGTAATAACATAAGGACTTAAAAATCAGAGTCTTTGTCTGCCAAAAGTTGTGCCACAACACATATTTATTAAAGACTTGCTGGGTACCAGGTGTATCAGGATGGAATCTAAGTACAAATGGGCAGAGTTGTAAGTACACAGGTATGGATACAAACACAGCACAGTCAAGGAATATTTGTAGGAGATAATGTGACTGCCAGCTTCAGAGGCCACAAACAACCTCACAGATGAGGGCGAAGCAGTCCTGGCTTTTGCTAGAAAAAAATGGTATTATTTTAGGAGAAGAGGGAAACAGACAGATCTAGTGAATTGCAGCGTGTAAGAACTCTAGCACACGGCTCGAAGCTAACATACTATCTCTTCTTCTCACCACCTACACAATCAGCAGAAAAGGGTGGAAGATGCTAAATTGCTTTTACCATGAAAAACCTGTCAGACAAGGCTAACTTGAGTTTTCTAAAAATGAATACATTTAAAATTGAAATATTTGCACCAGATGGAAAACAGACTGGAAAGGAACTGAATTTTATTTGCAAAGAGAGAAAGAGAGAAGAAAAAAAATTCTCAAACACTAGCCACATGCTCTGAAAGTTAGGGGAAAATAGTCTTACCAGCTTGTAGCAAATTGCAAATGCAAGGACATAGCTCTCTGGGTTGAACCACACATCCTGGTTTTTCATCTCTAGCAATACTTCCAATGCATCTGCCAAAGAGAGGACAGGGCCCGCAATGTCAAATGCATAACGGCAAGGCTGGGTTCTCAAAGCCTGACCTGTTCAGCACCATCTACTGCAAAGCTATTTCTCAAAGTCATTTAGCAGTTAACTAAATATTAAAACAAATTACCAGGTCATGCAGGAAGAACAAATATAGTATTTTAAAACCTGCTCTAATGTTAGCATAAGAAGGGTCTGAGGTTTTACTTTAAGACATGCCGTACAATGTGATGTGTTCAAACTTAAAAGTATGGTCTCCGTTATTCAGTCCCTCATCAGGAATGTAAGCATGCAAAACTGATCCACTTTTTTTCCTAACAGTGATATCACCAAAGACAGTAAAATTTTTCAGCAACTACAGGTTATAGTACTTACTTTCATACTGGCCCTTGATAAATAACATATCCATCAAAATGTTGAATGATGTGGTGTCTGAGAAGAAACCTCGTAAATGCTAGTGAAGAAATAACACAGACTAGTTAAAAGGTAAAGTTAGTAACTTAGCAATCCAGGTCTTATTTTGCTGCATACTTTATTTACTTGGTCTCCTGAACTTTCTAATAATCTGACTAAGAACTTATTTGTGGAAAAAGTTAAACTCTGCCTGCTGTCTTGACTGCCTTTTGGAATAGGCACAGTGAAGAAGAGATGAGAGACCTCAGGGTTTCACAAAAACAGAGAAGCACTCCTGTTTGAAATGTGGTTCTGCAATGCGCAGGAGAAAAGAAACATGAGAGTGAACCCTGGCAGGATGAAACCTGGAGAGCAACTATTAGCAGGAAAAGGCAGCTATAAATATAGTAGAGAATTAAGGCAGGACAGTCTCGGACAACAGTGGCCCTCTTCACAGAAATAATAAAGAACCCATCACTCACTCTTTCAAAATAACTTACTTAAAATAGTAGTTCTTAACATTTTCAGCTTTAATTGACAAATTAAAGTTGCACATATTCATTGCGTATATGTGGTTTTAAAATAAGTAAATATTGCAGGGTGTCTCAATTGAGCTAAAGAACATGCACATTACTTAACTTTTGGTGGTGAGAATATTTAGAAGTTTTCTATGCAAAATTTTAAGAATATTATATATTCTTTCTTTCTTTATTTATTTATTTTGCCGGTACCGGGAATTGAACTCACAACCTCGCACCTGCCAGGCAGGCACTTAAGCCACTGAGCCAAACTCCCGGCCCTAGTTTTTTGAGGCAGGGTCGCACTAGGTAGTTCAGGTCGGCCTTGTGCTCATGCTGTAGCCCAAGCTGGCCTCGAACTCCCAACGCTCCACCTACCTCAGCCTCCGGAGTGCTAGGATAAATTCTTTATTAACTACAGACCCCATATTTACAATCGATTCATTCATTCTAACTGAAATTGTGTGTCTGGGCACCAATATCACTTTGAAGTCTTCCTAGCCCTCTGAATGTCATGATAATGTGGCACATGATATTCAAACATGCCATTCAAGGCCTTGTTTAAGTTTATTCTTTCATCAGAGCCTACCATGCAAGCCCTGTTCTAGATGCTGAGAGTAAAGAAATCATAAACAAGACGTACACCACGCCCTGAACTCCGGCTGGCTTTACATCCAGTGGAACTTAACAGTTTACCCCAAATGTCACTTGGGCAGCACGTTTGTTTACATACTGACAGTTCCCAGTGTTGGGCAGGTGTCATTTCAACCAGCTGATTCCTGCATTGAATAAAATTAATAAAATTGTCATTTTTATATTTCTTGTTATATTTTCTCACAAAAATTAACAAAAAATGCAATTTTTGGTCATTCTGTATTTAAATAATTACACGGGTGAGTGGTTAAATTCTGGAGAGGAAGGCAATGAGCAAAAAAAAAAAAATCAATTTTGGGCACTGACAGGTTATGAAGAACAATAAAGCCATATAGAGAAGAGACAGGAGTGGGTAAAGGAAGGCTCTCTGAAGAGACCTTGGTAGAAGCGAAAATAGGCCTACGGCTACTTATTCTTTTTTTTTTTTTTTTTGCTTCCAAATGAGTTAAGTCTTTTTATTCTGTTGGTAATCTCTTAAAGGGTTAATTGCTTCCATCACAGGTAATGAAATATATAAGGTTCCACTGCAAATGCTGGCACTGCTGTGAACAACAGAGTCTTTTTCCCTCACTGCAACTCAGAATTAAAACTTTGATTCTTGTCTTATGTTCCAGTCTCAGAAGTAGTTTCTACTGCAGAAGTTATCTGAAGACAGTCTTACACTTTTTAGCAGGGGTCTACGAACAGGCTCTATCTTTTCCACAAACACTACAAAGGACTTAGTTGGTATACGTTTATACACATACTAAACTAAGAAGCATTCTCTCAAACGAGTTTAAATACACCTTTTACACATGTACTTTTTCCCTAAAAAGTAATACCTCCAATCCAAATAAATCACAGTCAAAATAAACAAAGCATTCAAGATGACACCAGTTCTATTTGTCTAAAACCCTGGTGATGCGTGGATGACAAGCGGCAGCCAGTCATGACAAGTGATAGAGCCAAAGTAACCACCGAATCCATGAACATTTTCCATTTCTAAACCTTCCTTAAAGAAAACCATAAATGGGGTCACACTATCCTCACGGTAGTCCGGGAGAGCAACCACACCATCTGGATTCATGTTGGCACCAATAAAGAACTGACAGTTTTCAAAATTAGTAAGAAAGTGCTTGATTTTTTCTGCAGTCCCTTTCATAAATGGTTTTATTCTTTCTGGTCTTTGCTCTTTGTGTTTGCCTTTGATTGACTTCATATAATCTTTGATACAAAGCCGGGCGTGGTGGCGCACGCCCTTAACCCCTGCACTCAGGAGGCTGAGGTAGGAGGAGCGTTGTGAGTTCGAGGCTGGTTTGGGCTACAAGAGCTCAAGGCTGGTCTGAGCTACATAGTGCGACCCTGCCTCAAAAAACTAGGCCAGGGGGTTTGGCTCAGCAGCTTAAGTGCCTGCCTGGCAGGAGCGAGGTTGTGAGTTCGATCCCCAGTGCCACAAAAAAAAAAAAAAAAAAAAAAAAAAAAACTTTGATGCAGTTCTCGTAGGCTTCTCTTGTGAAGCTGTTCTCCTGCAGGTGACGGTTCATGACAATATCAACACCAGTGACTGCTGTGCTTTCGGTGCCCTTGCCCTCCAGGCCTTTAGCAGAGGCATTTCCACCAATGAGCAAGTCGTCAATGTTACCCTCTGTTCTACTGACCATCTAGCCCTCTACCGCCAGGCGCAGCCCATCCACGATCTCCCAGATCTTGATGCTGGGGAATACCTTATCTTGGCTGATGAGGTCCCAATAGGTAATCATGATAGTAGCTGAAGGGAGACTTTAAATATGCATAGAACAGTTCATTGACTCAGCTTAACAAACTTTCTTGGAAAATCTAACCCAAGAGTAACATATTGAAAAATGTCTTTTCTAGTATCATCAAAAATATGGCAGGAGGAAATCACATGGGCAGTAGATACCAGAAAATAATAACCTGGTCTTTGATGAGCTCCACCGCAGAGTCCTCCAGATTCATCTCGTAACACAGTCTCATGAAAACTGGTCCAAACTTATATTCCCCCAAAGTGAAATTTCTATTCTGTGCATGGTACCTAGTAAAGAAATGATTCAATGAGTTAAAAGGAATGGCACGGCAAAAACAACAGACACAGATCAAGGGGTACACTCTGCTAGGTGTGGGAGACACAGTAGAGAATAGGTGCTTCCAATGTGGAAGAGAAGGGGAGATCTGAATAAAATCAGAGGGTTAGAGGAATCCCGCAGTGCAGAAATATAGAAGGCATTCAAATAGAGAAACAGGTTTTGCTACAGGCCAACATGCCCTGTGGAATGAAAGCAAAAGAAGAAAAACTTACATTGTAATCATTCTTTAAATTAAGTGGCCTTTATTATAGGTAAAAGGATGCAACTCAGGACCACACTCTTAGGTGAAATAAACCAGACACGCATGTGTAAACTTCATATTGTCTCCCTAGTGTGAGAAGCTAAAAGAGTAAATAAGATTCAAAATGTACAACAGGTACTGTAAAATGGGAAGAAGTTTCAAAAGGAAAGAGAAACTGTGATGGGGGAATGGAGAAAAGGAAAGGAAAAAAAAATATATATATATATATACACATGATAGTTAAGATAGTTATACTACTAATTTCTCTTAGTATTTGAAAAGAAAGCTTTATGCTAATTGTTTGGACAATTAAATGCCCATATCTTGTACTCTGTGTAACTAATTTAAAGATAACAACATGCAATGTATTAACCATTGTCACCCTCTTATTTATCTTGCTTTGAAATTTTGTTTCTTTTTTTCTCTTTGAAATAAAGTAAAATTTTAAAAACAAATAAATTAAGTGGCAACGGCTGTGACCGAGTATAAGCCTGTGTTAGGGGACAAGTGGGGGCCCTCAGAATGGGACCCGTCTCCTGGAGAACAAGGAAAGTGCACGGGCGGGGAAGGCTCTGTGCCCCTCCAGGCTGGCTCCGTGCTACACAGCACAGCAGACTACCAGCTAGCACACTTCACGACACGCAGCAATCTCTGCTTTGCATCATCCGTGGAAAAGCATACGTGAGCTATGGTCACCTAGATAGACAAATTAAATGTCCCGAAATTTTTAAGCCTTGGGAAAAAGCTGATTTCAAGGCAGTGGCAGTTTATATGTGTTTGAGATTTATGCAGGTACCAGTCTGCCAGTTTTTACTTTGAATTACCAACCCTTTCTGCTATAGATACTATTAGGGCAACTTGGTGACCAAAGAAGTTCCTTATGTTTACATATAAACCAGATTTTCATGATGTAAATGACTTTTAAAATTCTAGGGGGAAGCTCTGATTTTATAAAACAGAAGTTTTTTTTTTTCCTTCTGCTGAAATAATGAGCAAAGTTGAAATGGCATTTTGATCAGGCTATTCCTAAACACCTATACTGTCAGAAGGATGATGTGTACTTGTTTTATACATGTGATAATAAAATTATAGAAATTATACATACACAAGTAGTCACTGCTTCATTATAACACTGATGAGTTATATTAGTAAAACACAAGAGAGTACAGTGATTAAGAACTTTTAGACTCTGATTTCAAAATGATGGCTCAAATTCCAGCTCTTTTATTTACAATACGTATAACCACAGGCAAATTAACATGTCGATTTCTTTCTTTCTTTCTTTCTTTCTTTCTTTCTTTCTTTCTTTCTTTCTTTCTTTCTTTCTTTTTTGGTACCAGAGATCAAACTTGCAACCTCGTGCTTGCCAGGCAGGCACGTATGCCGCTGAGCTAAATCCCTGGCAACATGTCAATTTCTTCATCTATAAAATGGAGACAAAAACAGAACTCAAAACAAGTTTCTGAGGATTAAATAAGATAAGAGTTGCCTGGCACATGATAAATCTATAATATGTTAGTTGTTATAAAATGTAAGGCAAGCTGAGAAATATGTTTAACAATCTATAAATATATTTCAGTAAATAGCCTCATGAGAAACTGTAGCAGTGTTACAGGCAACTGAGTTAGTTAGAAATATTATAGGCAGTCAGACAGGGCTAGGCCCTCAAAGGAGCCGGTACAGAGGACCAGATGTCTTGTGATCTTGGAAGAGATACACACCTCTTGCTGTGGGCCAGATCTCAAGACAGAATGCAAAACAAATGCAACCACACCCTAAGTATGACCGTGAGGGATTAGGTATGGATCACCTTGAGAAGCCAGAAATTACCATCCCAAACACCTACAGAAAGTCACTGATCCCTAAGAATGCTTGCTTGCTACATAACTTGCTTCCCCATTTGTCCCTTATTTGGTCAATTTTACTTAAACAATTAATTTTATCAGTTGACTGCAGTTCTGTCCAACCTTAAGCCCATCTGCCTTGTGAGTTCCCAGTTTTCCCCATCATGGTTTTACTCTATAAAAGTCACTAGAAAAGACAGTCTTTGGCAAGCCACTCAGGATCCCCTCTGTCTCTCTCTAACAGAAGCTTTCTTTCTCTCAATAAATATTTTTGTTCTTAACCTCCGTTGTTCCTAAAATTCATTCTTCGATTTTAGAGAACACAAACTCGTACTGGACATATAGTAGGTCAGGAGTTCCGTTCCCCTGTATCAGTAGAATAAAACAGAAAGCAAAACAAAAGTTTTCCCAATCTAGTATTCACATTCAAAACTAAGTTCATGCCAATAAACATCAGAACCACCACCACGACCAAGAAAAAAAAGGGCTGGGGAAATACCTCAGCAGCACAGCGCCTGCCTGGCAAGTGCACGGTCGTGAGTTCAAACCCAGGCACCAAAAAAAAATAAAAAATAAAAAATAACAACAACAACCCAGACACAGGTAATCCCAGCTACGTGGGAGGAGAAGGTAAAAGGTGCATCAGCCTGAGGCCAGCTCCGGAAACTGAGTGAGACCAGATCTCAAAACAAAACAAATGTGCTACAGTCACTGAGATAATCACCTCTTGATAAGAAGTAATCAAGAAAAAGGTTCTAAAATCCCTCCTCTATAAACCAAATGAAAGCATTTGGTCAAGATTATGAGGGATTCAGTTGCCCCCCATTTGTGGCTCACTAAACAGCTTCTGTTCAAGCCCACGATCCTGTCCTAGCCCAGCCTGCCCAGGGAAGACAGGGAACAAGCACGTCAGGCCATGGATGCCTCACTTAACCACCCGCCTAGTTGCCCACAAGGAGAGACCAGACAGCAACCGGATGGAGGGCTAGCAGTAAAGACCTCTGAGCCATACTTTGAACGTTTATGATAAAAAGCGTCCAAAAGTGGGAAGAATGCTCCAAATTTTTATCACGTTTGTTACTCTTACAAACATCTGTTGTTGGTGGGCGTAGTGGTGCACACTTGTAACCTCAATACTTGGGAGGCTGAGGCAAGAGGATTGCTGTGAGTTCGAGGCCAGTCTGGGCTACTGTGAGTTCAAGGTCACCCTGAACTGCACAGTGAGACCCTGCCCGCCACCCCAAAACAAACAAAATGAAACAATCCCAGCTGTTGGCTATAAGAAATAAAAAGAGGACAGGAAAATCAACCAGAGGGACTCTAATGGTTTAACATTGTGAAATTGAAACATGAAAAAGGAAGTTTACTGACACAGCACAATCCTTTTGGAAAATATTCTGTTATTTCACACTGACAAGCTCTAAAAAGTCCATACCCTCTGCTATGGTTTGGATTTGGTTCGTTTCCCAAGAGACCATGTGTTGGAAGCCTGGTCCTCAGGGTGACAGCAAGGGGATACACAGGTTTTAAAAGAGGGGTCCAATGGGAGGTCTTAGGTCAAAAGACGATGTGCTCTTCAAGACATGAAGGTGGTTCTTCGTGACCCCTCAGAGCTCTCCAGGGAAAAGTTTTAGAACATTTGAGCGAAGCCGCCCCTGCCCCTGGCTTCCTCTGGCAGTGGTGGTGAGCCTACAGCATGCATGCTGCAGCAGGCTTTTGTATCACAGAAAGCTCTAGAAGGTTTGCCATCACTGCTCCACGGGATAGGGTCACTTGCTCTGCACATGCTCCCCACGCTGCCACCCACTATGTAACACAGCCAACAGGATCCTCATCAGAACTGAGCTGAGGCCAGTACCAGACCCTGGAACCTCCAACACTGTGGGAAAGGAAGAGAGCGAGAGGCGGGAAAGGCTATGGAACTCTAACGAAGTGCCTCACCTGTGAATGACATTTTTAGCCAGTTCCATGTCCTCCTGGGACTGACACAAATAAAGCAAGGTCCTCAGCTCCTCCCTCTGGATGAGCTTGTTCTGCGTCAATTTCTCTTTCAAGTGTCTAAAATAGGTTTCTGGAAGGAAGCAAAGGATGGTGGCCATCACTCAGGCGGACGAGGGTTGTGAGGTGGCCGACTTTAGAGAGAAGGGGCAGCCTGATGTGGCTCGTGCACCGCGGCTCTGTCGGGGCTCGAGGGCACACAGCGTCCTCCTGTCTTTCTCTGTCCTTTCCTCTGGCTTTTGATCTGATCAACTATGGGGACAAACACCAAACAAACACTGTTTCATAACATCGGGGAGGGGCTGTAATACTGCTAAGGACTCTATGAGTAGGAGTGGGAATAAATGATACAAGAATTCTCTGATACTGAAGGATGGTGTTAGGTTAGTGGTGTTATGTTTTTAGTTTTTTATAATAAAAATTTTCAAGTACATCCAAAAGCAGAGAAAACAGTAATAATGACTCCTTGAGCACTCATCACTCAGCCTCCACAATTACCAATAGTCTATTAATTTCATTTCCTTGAGACTCCCCAAACTCACTGGACTTTTGAAGATAAACCCCAGATTTCATACAGATTTCTCCTGTATTTGTAGAAACCTTCGTTCTCATACTTTCCTAGCACAGAATATACAAAAATGCAGCATCACACATAGCACTGTTCTGTTTCCCATGGTTTTCACTTACCTGTAGATACATAACGAAATGTATTTTTCACTGACGGTTACAACAAAGCTTGAAAGTCAGTCCCCTAGAGATCTCAAACACATAGCACAGAAGAATCCTCTGGAGCCTTTCATCTGCATTTCTGTCAACCTCGAGTTGGCACTGACAGGGACCTCAAACCATACTCAGAGAGGAGTGACTGCGGCTCTAATTTTACCATTTCTCTGCGATTCTGATACAAGGGATAAGAGAAAAATTGTAGGCTTTGCAGTAGTGGAGTGCAAGAAAAAAGGTGAATATAAGGGTAGCCTAGGAAACTAAGAATACATGTCCTCAATCTTTTTTCCATGACACAGTTTATTGAAGGAGAGAATGAATAGGGTCAGAGGAAATTGGAATGATGGATGAAAGAATCAACAAAACAGATTCTATTACCTTTGGTGCCAGGAAGATTATGTGCAACAGCCACCTTCTTATGTTGAAATTCCTTTAATTTCATAACATTATCTGTAAGCAGGTATCTTTTAGCTAAAATTAGAGAAAGAAAAAAGTAAAAATAATTTTGAATGTTTGGAGGAGAGCTTGATTATCTCTAATGAACTGATCTATTATAAATAATGCATCTAGATGGATGTAAATGTGACCCTGGTGGGGAAAACCCTCCAAACTATAGAGACTGCAAATCTTCAGCAAGTTTTGTTTGTGTGTGAAAGGAGCCAGTGATTAACTGTAAGGTGACTGCTGGACAGAAAGCTAAGATTTAAAGAACAGGCATTTTCCATCTGGTTAAGGGGTAATAAAGGCACTAAAAAAAGGAAAACAACTAATAGCTATAATTTGAACACAAAACAAGCATCTAGTTTTTGGTTTATCTAAGAGACAGCACACAGTGTTGTGGAAAAAGCAATAGAGTGAGCACAGAACACCCAGTCTTGTCATTTATGAAATGGGGTAATGGTCTTTCAGATCTGAACTTAGTATCCTAAATATAGATCAGAAATCACTACCGGCATAGTACATTTGGGAAACATTAACCTTTCTTTAGGATTCTTGGTGGTGCACAAGGTAAAAAAAATAGATGAGACTTGGCCAAAGAATGGTCCACTAGAAGAGTACTGGGTGCCTCAGTAACACGGTAACAATAAAAAAAAATGCTATGTATTTAAGAAAGGTAGTCCGTGACATACTGCAAATTCTGCAGCCATCATTTCCCGGTGACCTTGGGCAAATGACTTAATCTTGTCTGTTTCCTTCTCTGTAAATGGAGAAAAGAAAGGTAGCTCTCCCACTGGGTGTTTAGAGGAATGGAATTCATACACGTAAAATGCACTAGAATAACGCCTGACAGTATTAAATACTTTTTTCACTCACTAGAATTCTCAAGTTTGATCATTTTCCTAAGTATGTTAAAGGTAATTCTGCGGATGAGGAAACCTGTTTGGTCTTTTAGATTTTAAGCACAGATCGGACTGCAAACTCGTGGAGTCACAGACCTCGGCTCTCCAAAGCGGGAGAAGTGTACCTAGAAAGCATACACGTCCCCTGCCAGGGAGCGCCAGGGAGCGCCAGGGTCCCAAAGCTCAGATCCAGAGATTCTCGGGCGTCCAGGGCACCGGGTCATTCACGATCCCCAGGGACCCCCGCTGCACACGGCAAGGGCGCGCTCCTGGCCAAGGAGGGACTTCTCGAAAGCGATCCCGGCTGGGATCTAGCACGCCCCTCTCTTCCACCTCTCCCTCCTTCCACGGCCTAAGAGCGCGGTACCTCCAAGAGGGCAGCGGCGGCAGGTGGAGCTTGAGCCTGCCACCCAGGGACACACAGAGACACAAGGCGCTCGCTGCAAAGTTCTCCCCGAACGCTGAAGCGCAGCAGCCATACTGTCTGAGGCTGCACCACTTGCTGGAGCCGGAGAGGGGAGAAAGAGCGTCTACTTCCGGAGCGCCCCGCCCCTTCCTCTGTCCATACTACCCCCCAACCGCCCTTCCATTTGGTACATTCCAAGATGGCGGCCCCCATCATGCGACTCGGAACGCTACTGGCTCGGAAAATTGCAATCTCTCATCTTTCCCCAGCAGGTTGGTGGCTGCTCCTTGCTGGGGCTATTTTACCAGGCCTTTCATTACATTGTTCCTTGAGTGGGGGGAGCGATCGGCTTTCAAGAAGAAAAGAAATCTACTGGGATGTGGGTGCTAGAGAAGCTTTTGGGGCTATTTAGTAGCACAGAAGGGGAAGGGAAGGTCTCTGACCCATCTCCTTCCCTAAAATTATAGTGTGTCAAGCCAAAGCCGAAGAAGACTATAGTATGATTTTCTGTATGACTTGTCGTATTTGTGCGTTAAGGTGGTCATCTTACCCTGAAAAACCCAAATGTGCCCATCTCTGGGCCTGTGACAGTTCTCTCTCTTCTGAAGTTTCCTTAGAGAAGCATCAGGTAGACGTTTTCCTCACCTATTCATACAGTCTTCACTGCGTTGGAGAACTAGTTGCGTTGGAGGATTAGTCTCAGTTTACCTGGTGACTTGGGACATCATTCTTGATTGACCTTTCGCTGCTGTATTTTTCCACGTGTAATAACAAAGGCTGTTACTACTTCTAAATCATTTTGATCTCAGGTGAATGGCACACCCTCCAGGTTCTTTAATGGATCTGATGACTAGAACACTGGCTAAAGGTATTTATCAAAGCCAGGTTTGCAATGATGTTAGTCATATAATCTTGATAAATATACCTGATGATATAATTAAAATGCAATAGTCGTGTAATCCCAGCACATAAGAGTCTAAGAAAAGAGGGTCGAGAGTTCAGGGCCAACCTGGGCTACATAGTGAGTTCAAGGTTGGCCTGGAGACATCGGGAGACTCTGTCTCAAAAACGAAACAAAACAAAACAATCACACTGTGTGTTTCCAAAGCCTCTTGTCTCTTTTCAGCCAACTTTGCTTACTTACCCCCTCCCCAAAGTAACACACACTCCTGTTCACATGTCTTGAAGAACAGCTATCAAATATCAATGTGTAACCTCATAGATGACTATGTGAAGTTTAAGCAGTTGACCTATATAGTAAAGATGGTCAGTGTCACACATTCAGCAAATTGGTATACATAGTTTGGTACCTATTGGCTGTTGTAGCTATTACTTACATATTTAATTTTAGTGACTGGTAAATGCTGTTCAGTCTAACTAAAACCCTGGATAGCAAATCAGGAAGAGAATCATGATTGCTTAGAATGTTTGGGGGCAACCATTCTAACAAAGGAATAAGAATTAAATGTTAGGGTAAATTGAGAATTTCCAATCAGCATTTTCCTTTTAGTTTGAATTGGTGAACTTATGGCAAGTTACATCTGTGTTATCCCAATATGGTAGGTAGCAACACAAGTATTTAAACTTAAGTTAAAAGAGAAAAACTTAAAATTCAGTTCACTGGGAAACACCAGCTATGTTTTAAGTGCTCAGTTGACCCATGTGGCTGGTATCTCTTGTATCAGACAGCTCAGAATAGAACATTTTCATCAACGTAGGAAGTTGTATTGAATAAGCACTGTATTACACCAGAGATGAAAGTGAACTGGAAGCTATAAGTAAAGTGGTTCAGGTATATCGATTAGTGCAACAGAGACTTCTTAGGATTTGGTAATGTTGATAAGGAGCTAATAGTCATTGCAACATTTGATCTATTACAGAGCAAGACAGGAAAGTTACTCTACTTGTACAAATTCACGACAAATCAATATGTGGAACACCTTGATACTTCCTAAAATGGAATGGAGACGTGAAGATGATTAAGAGAATGAAAGGAAAAACAACTAAGTTAGAACCAAATAAGTGACTTTGGCATATGAGGAGGCTTAGAGGGAGGAAATTTACTGCACACCATTACATAGTGGACATTCATATATGCACTCACAGGGCCGGGAGTTTGGCTCCATGGAATAAGCGCCTAATTGCCAGGGGCGAAGCTGTGAGCTCAATCCCTGGTGCCACAAAAAACAAAAACAAACAAACAAACAAAAAATGCACTCACCTAAGCTACCACACTGAAACAGACATTATTTTCCGGTTCTGTGTGCTGTACCGTATAAGGAACGTCACAGATTATGTGTAATTGCATAATTTTTGGTAGTGTTTACTATTAGCAAAGCAAGGATTCAAAGTTAGTTTGTGACTAAAGCATATCTATTTTAAGAGCTGTATTGCTTCCATCTGAGTATAAAAGATGTTCGGAGACATTTGACTGAAGGCCAAAATAACTGTAAAATATGTAAGGATACTGATGGAACCAGTCCAATTTCACTAAACTTGGAAATTCTGATCTTTGAAAGTGTTCTCGAGTGAAATGGGATTTAATTTTTGTAGTGAATAGTTAGTTTACATAATATTGTTGCCCCAAGCAATACTGACAATCCAAGTAAGCAGGTTCCAGAAAAGTTTGTGTATATATGCTTGGGTGTTACATTACTTTCAAAATGGGATTGGACAGAGACCTAAACCTGCTTGGCTGAGATATATCTAGCCCCTTCCTAACTCACCTGTGGTCTGAGAACAGTGGTCATAACTGTTACCTAGCAACTTGTTAGAAACGCAGAATTGCATTTTAATTATGCATACTGAGGTTTGAGGATTTGATCTTCTTTACTATTATGTATTCCATTTAATGTTCTGTTCTTGACTTCATAGAAATTCTTCATGATATTAATATACAGACCTATTAACATACAGAGATGGAAAGAACTCTGAATGGTGTCATGTAAAAAGTATCTGAGAAAGAGGAACATCTTGCTTTCAAGGCTCAACAATGAAATAGCTTTCTTGCTATTTTATTTTCCTACAGCTGCTGTAGCAAATTAACACAAATGTGGTAGCCTAAAATAACACAGATTCATTATCTTACAGTTCTGTGTGTCTGATACGGGATCTAAAAATCAAGGTAGCTGAAGCAGTGTGTTCCCTTTTGGAGTCTTTAGGGGGAAATCTGTTTGGGGGTTTTTGGGGTTTTTTGTTTGTTGCTTTTGTTTTTTGCCTTTTCCGCATCACAGAGATCACCCGTATTTCTGGAGTCCTTGTTCTCTTTCCCCACCTTTAGGGTGAACAGTGGCCAGTCTGGTCCTCACATCACTCTGTCCTTCACAAATCTTCCTGACCAATATGGTTTTTCTGTCTCCTGTTTTTGAGGACCTTTGTGATTATATTGGGCTCAGCTGGGTATTCCAGGACACTGTTACATTCTAAGATCAGCTCATTAGCAGCTTTATTTCGCCTCTGTCCTATAATACAGTTTCAGGTTCTGCAGAATGCGATATGGGGATCTTTGCAAGCCATTATTCTGACTGCCACACTTGGCAACTCATTCCTACTTTTGTCATTGGTTTCTATTAGGAAAATTGTCTGTTTGCCAAATTTAAATTCTTTATCCTGTGCCTGTTTCCTTTCATTATGCTCTCTATAGAGATAGAAAATAATTACCCATTACTTTTGTTTCAAACAAACAAAAAAGGCCGGGCTGCTTGGCTTTTGTTTTGTGAATGTCTTAGTCCTAATTTATTTTCCTTTAGTTCATGCAGGTCCCTTGAACAGCTAACTCCACAGAAGGCATTCTGGGAGTCCTGTTTTTCCCCACCAACTCCCTATCTTTTTGTTTCTAAATTACTGAGCAGTGATCTACATATTATTTTTTTTTCTGACCCCAGAATATATAAGGATGATTTCTTATGCTAGAATACAGCCTCTATGGGGGTGAAGATGTAAAGAATAGATAAGAGATATTAGTAATAGAAGAGCAGTAAGTCAGTGATATTCTGGAGCATACAGCAGTTTTTCAGCTCATAGTAATCGAGAGGGCTTGCCATTGTTCCCCATGGATAAAGAGAGATCATCCTGGTTTTAGAAGTTGGATATCAGTTTGCACAGAACTACTGCTCTAAGTTAAGAATGGGCTATCTGAATGGGAGCTTTTGGTTTTGTGTCAAATACTGTTAGCGCATACAGGCACCTCGGATAATTACCTAATTTAGGTTCACTTCCAGTTATAGGATCTGAAGCTTTCCAGCAGTTGGCAAAACCCAAAACTAAAACCCAGATCTCCTTTCTCCTGAATTTTTTTTTTTTTTTTTTTTTTTTTTTTTTTTTTTTTTTTTTTTTTTTTTTTTTTTTTTTTTTTTTTTTTTTTTTTTTTTTTTTTTTTTTTTTTTTTTTTTTTTTTTTTTTTTTTTTTTTTTTGTGAGACAGGGTTTCACTATGCAATTCAGGCTGGCCTCAAACTCACAGTGATCATCTTTCCTCGCCCTCCCAAGTGCTGGGATTACAGGCATGTGCCACCATGCCCAGCTCTCCTGAATTGATATATAGCTATATACATACACTGTACCTAACATAATGCTATCAGCTTTTCATTCATCTTTGGTAAATTTGGGAATATAATTAATTTACAATTTTGTTTCTATGAAAAATCTTCAGTTTCAGACATCTAATAGTTTTGCAAAAATTACAATCCATTTGAAATGCAGACACTAAAATTTTTTTTAAAGACTATCTTAGTTTCCCTTTTGAAACAGTGTTAGGAAACTCTTACTATCATATCATTATGAAGGTTCTTGAGCTCAGATTTTGACATCTTACTCTAATAGAGGTTTGAACTATGCACAAGCTAAGAGAAAGATTAGATTATCTATAAGTCCACATAAATATATTTATGTTTTAGTTAAAAGATAAAAAGTAACAATAACATTTCAATTCTGTGTTTAATCAGCCCTTATGTCTCGAGTGTCCTCTGGGTAATTATCTGCTATTCATTCTGTTTCTGTCTTCTTTAAAGAGGGCTAAAAGTGTTAAAATCTAACATGGCATACAGTTCACCCATTAAAAGTATTTGTTTCTGTGGTTTTTGGTATTTATACAGAGTTATACAGCCATTGCCACAATCAGTTTTAGGACATTTTTATTCACTCCTGAAAGAAATCCCATATCCATTATCGATCATTCTCTAATTCTGCCAGTCTTTCCCAGTCTCTGTTCCCAGCCCTAGGTAACCAGCAGTCCTCTTTCTGTTTCTATAGATTTGCCCCTTCCAGTATTTCATATCAATGGAGTTATAATATATGGCCTGTTGAGACTGACATTTTTCACCCAGCATAATGTTTTGAGGTTCCTCACTTTTAATTGCCAAATAATATTCCATTGTAAGGATATACCACATTTTGCTATCTGTTCATCAGCTGGTGGGTATTTGGATTGCTTCCGCCGTTTGTCCATTATGAATACTATTGCCATGGACAGCTGTGTACAATTTTTGTGCAGATGCACAGTTTCTTTTTTCTCAGGTATATGTGCCCAGGAGTGGAATTGCTGAGGCATATGGTAACACCATGTTTCTCAACATTTTGAGAAACTGCCAAACTATTTTCCAAAGCAGCTGCAACGCTTCACATGGTCACCGGGTTGTAATTCCTCTGCATCCTCACCAGTCTCGGTCATTGTCTGCTTTTGGATCGTAGTCAGGGTAGTGGGTGTAAAGTGGTACCTCCAGGTGGATTTGATTTTGCATTTCCCTACTGGCAGGTGACTTTAGCATCTTTCCATGTGTCTGCTGGTTGTTCATGTGTACACACACACACACACACACAGATACACATTCAGCCCTCCATATTCACACTTCTTGAGTCCACGAATTCAGCAACCACAAATCAAAAATATCTTTTAAAAATTGCATCTGTACTGAACTTGTAGTTCAGTCTTTTTTTCCTTATCGTTTCCTAGACAATACAGTAAAGCGTCTATGTACATAGCATTGATGTTGCATTAAGTACTATAGTAACGTAGGGATGATTTAAAGCATATGAGAGAACCCAGGACTGGTGGCGACCACCTGTAATCCCAGTAGTCAGGAGGGTGACACAGGAGAAATGCTGAGAGTTTGAGGCCAGCCTGGATTACATAGTCCAAGGCCAGCCTGAATTACAGAGTAAGAACCTGTCTCAAAAAACCTAAAAAACCAAACCAAACCAACCAAACCAAAAAAAAATGTGTTAAACTATGTGAGAGGATTGCCTAGTTTGCATGTGAATACTACACCGTTTTCTATAGAGAAGTTGAACATCTGAGGACTTTGTACCCACGCAGGATCCTGGCACCAATTCCCCAAAGACATTGAAAGATGATTAGACCTATTTTCCTGAGAATTTTTTTTCTTTTGCTCATCTTTCCATTAGTCTTCTTCTGAGTTGTCAGAGCTATTATATGTTCCATACAAACTTATCAGATAAATGAGTTGTAAACATTTTTTCCCCTTCTGTGGGTTGCTTTTTCATTTTCCTGAGTGTCCTTTGAAGCATAAAAGTTTTAGATTTGATGAAACTGCCATTCATTCGCTCTCATTCCTTAAGCTCATGTTTATTGAGCACTGCTTATGCCAGACATGATGCTGGGAATTCAGCTGGGCACTCTTGTGTGTTACTTCACATTTGGCTTTTAATTTGTCTTTCTTAATTGGTAAGTGCTTACTTTACTGGGTTGCTCAGTCACTGGCTCACTAAGATACTACTCTTTGTTTAATGTGAAATAGGGGTAAAATGCTGATCCAAGACAGATGGAAATATTTTTAGGCCTAATAATCATAATGCATTCAATTAATGAGTTAAGCAACTGCTAGCTCTGCATGTGTTTTGAGTTTTAAGTTTATTTATAAATTACTGATGATAAATGGCTTCTAGCCCAAAAGTGATAGGAACAAAATTAGCAGCAGTTTTACCCCTAAAAATTCTTGTGAAATTTTTCAGTTTTTCTATATCTTTTGCTTTTAGAGGCTGAATGCATTTTGTTGTGAAATGAATTTTAATCTAAGCAGAGTTCACTACAGTATCGTATTGGAGCCAGGGATATAGCTCAGTGGCCAAAGTGCCTACCTGGCAAGTGCAAGGTCCTGAGTTTGATTCCCAGTACCAAAGCAAAACCAAAACAATATCGTATTAGAATTTTTAAAAATGTAATCTAGTGGTTGAAAGTATGACAAAGACATTGTTTAGTAAGGCAGATGTATAAAGTACAACTGTTGTGAAGCTGTCCCTATTGAGATAATTCTCTTTTTCCCCAGGTAAAAGGTGCCTGCTTTCTGCAGCCTATGTGGACAGCCACAAATGGGAAGCAAGAGAAAAAGAAGAGTGTCACCTTGGTAGGTACCTGCCTGTTGGGCTGTCCTGTGTGTTGGTGGCAGGCTCTCCGTGTGTCCACCGTCATGTACTCCTATGGTGTATGTGTGAAATGGCGCTTTCTTTTATGATGAATCAATTCAAGTAAGCACATTTTAAGTCTTAAAAAGAATTAAAATTTTGCCCATGGCCAAATCATTTTTACTATTTTTTATAATTTTAATGTTTCATTCTTGAAAGGATTTTTTTTTTTTTTTTGGCTTGCTTTATTTTGTTGTGTGTGTTTGGTGTTTGTTTGCTTGAGACAGGGTCTCACTATATAGCCCAGACTGGCCTGGAATTCCTCCTGTGATCCTCTTGCCTCAGCCTTCCACCTCAGGACTACAGGTGTGTGGCAGCACACCCAGCTCTCTTGCTTTTTCTCCTTTTATTAGTGTATTTTTGTTTTATTTTATTTTTGGTGGTATGTCCTGGAGATGGACATACCACCCAGAGCCTTGGAGCTGAGCTCCATCCCCAACCCTTTTATCTGGAGACTGTGTCTCGCTAAATCACAGATGCTGGGACTGTAACTGTGCACCATCACACCCAGCCCTTGCTGTCGCTTTTAACCTGCAGTTTTCATGCAACCTATCTTTTACAGAATATTATACTTTCATTTTTTTAATTTTCAGTCTCTCTTTTCAACTCCTCTTGTAGTCTTCAGGTCCCTTTTGACCCTTTTGCATCATTAACAGGCTGTGGATTTGAAAGCAAGGTTGGACTAGGAATTGAGGTGATGCATCTTCCCAGGCAGTAAACTGTAGTTGTATTTTCTTTTCCCTCATTCCCTGTGTTTTGTACAGTTAGCAGCCTTCTATAAGATACCAAAGCCATTGATCTCAGTACTCTTTAAATGTGTTCACACTTCAGATGGGACATCGGCAAAGGAAATAGTAGGCGGTGATTAGTTTTTAGATGGATTCCAATGCCGATCTGATATTTTTCCCCAGACTTCTTCCCCTGTGGTTTGTTGTTGGTTTTTGTCCCCATGGTTTATAGTCTCCCCATAAGTATGGGGGATGTAGCTCCCTCATGGGGGTTTCAGAAGCATCAGTTTCCCCTGGTTTTGAGCTCTGGATTAGGAGGGGCAGGTACCAGGCAGAGCAAGCTATGCAGCATGTGAAGCTGAGAGATCACAGCCTCTCTGGGAGGAACTTGTGGTCTGATTTTCACTAGAAGAGCCTTGGCATAGTCTTTTTTTTTTTTAATAACAAATACTTTATAATACTCATTATTTTTATATTAAATTCAAAGATAAACCAGGCATGGTGGCACACGCTTGGCTTGTAATCCCAGCACTCAGGAGGCTGAGGCAGAAAGATTGCAGTGAGTTCAGGACCAGCCTGGGTAGCTACATAGTGAGTTCAAGGTCAGGCTGAACTACACAGCGAGACTCTGTCTCAAAAAATCAGTCAGTTCAAAGGTAATGTAATCCACATATATTCGAAAACCTATACAGTTGCCATAATATAAAAAAGGGAAGTAACTTCCAGCAAATAATATGTATTTCACAATATAAATAAGTACTTTGGCAAAACTTCTGTAAAAAAAACAATGACGTAGCTAAAGTTTGCACTTCAATGCAGTCACTGCTTAAAGGGAAGCCAGAGACGTGAACGGGTACCGCAGTGGTGAGCTGGAGGCTCAGGTGCTGGAACGGCGTCATCAGAGTGACGCCGTTTTGTTGACGGAATGAACAGATGAGCAGCTCTGGTGCAGCCCGGGTCCGCGGGGTCCCCCGGGTCCGGCCGAGTCCGCTCCTGTGGGCTGGACGGTGCTAATGCTGCCGGGGTAAGTGGGGTGCACGGCCCCTCGCCTGCACCCCTAGGTGAGATACGTGAGGCCAAGAGAGTGGAACTCAGACCACTTGGAAGAAATTAAGAGACTTTTGGAGACTTTTTCCCACCGTCTAATAGAACGTCTCAGTAAAACACACACTGCGCTTCCCCGCGACGGGACGCCTTGCGCTCCAGAGCAGACAGGTCGCGCGCGCCAAGTGCTGAGGCCGCCCCAGTGGCTGCATCTCAACGTCTGCCGGTAGATGGAGCTGTGTTTCCTTCCGGAAACGCTGGCACGGGCCTGTCAAGGCGCGCGCGCACGCAGGACCGCGCTCGTTATGTGGAGCCCCGGGATTGGGCGCGGAGAGCTGGAGGACTGTGAGGTGGTCGGGGCGGGCTCGCCGATTGGACGAGGGAGGAGGGCCGATATGAGGCTTTCGCTGCCGCGGTCTCCATTGGCCAGGAGGGGCGTGGGGGCGTGGCCTTCATCTGCCGGGCGCGCTCTTCCGCCCGCTTCCCTAAGAGAGCTATCGGGATGGCGATGTAACCGGAGGCCCTTGGAGGTGGCGGGCTGGCGCTTCTTTTCCTTTCCTTTCCTTTGCCTTCCTTCACTTTTTATTGCAGTGTGCAGGGCATAGTGGGATGTGCTCGCCTCGTAGTAAGTTGGTGAATTGCCGCAGGGGAGCCGACCGTGGTGCCCCAGAGGTGGTCGACGCCGCAGCCCCGCGCTTCTCCTGGGAAGTAGACACTGGGTGACCCCTAGCGCCCCAGGTTACTTTTTAAAAATGCTTTCTCAGGGCGAATTGCAAAACATACACACAAGGAGGAAATGACCTAAGGAGCCCCCTGTGCCGCTCTCCGCCCCCGACCAGCGCTGTTTCTCCCTCTTGGCGCCCTCTGACGATCTTGATGCAGCTTTCTAAAAGATGAGGGTATTTCACACACCATGATCGCACCAAATACCAGGTTTTCAGATTCCCTTGAGATAGTCATAGACAGGTATTTTTTTCATGGTGTCATTGGACCAGGTCAGCTAAGGCCGGAGCGTGCAGTTTGTTTAATGCACTCCCGACCCTTCTCGCGCCTCTTTTTAAATGTTTCTATAGAAACTGTAAACCCGGTGTCTTGTCATCCAGCTTCAGCCTTGGTCAGTTCCCTGCCCGTTTCCATACTCCCTGTCCTTACTTTTTAACACATCTTAGTTACCAAATCATTTTATATGTATTTTTGATATGTGCCTCTAAACGAATTTTTAAAATAACTACAATACCATTCACATACCTAAAAGTTAGTAATTTAACATTAAATAATTCTTCGATCACAGAGGTCATATATTCCCACGTGCTGAGGTGCCTCTCTCTTTTTGTCCTTTCAAAACAGGTCTTTCTAGGTTTCCGATTTCATCCCTATGAGGGTGGTTTATCTGTTCCTCTGCTTTCCATATGTTCTGCATAAACGGTTGTTGAGGAAAAAGACTTTGATCAGATACAGACCTCTCTCTCTCCCTCCCTTCCTCCCTCTCTCCCTGTCTCCCTTCTTCCTTCCTTCCTTCCTTCCTTCCTTCCTGAGACAGGGTTTCCTTTACAGCCCAGGAAGTCTTCCAACTCCTGCCTCACCCTCCTAGATGCCGACTAGATGTCGGAGAGCAATACAGCATTTGGCTCTCTGCATGTTAAAGATCATTCATGATCATTGTTTGGCTCTATTATTTCATTAGGAACTACAAGCTATTGCTGTTTTAATTGTCGTTTCTTACTCATTTATTACCTAGAAAAAAATTCATTAGGAATTTTACCTTTGTCAGCATTGCAGTTACTATTTATACAGAAGAGGACATTTTCACAATATCTTCCAAAGATGATCAATAGAGTTTTTTTTTTAAATGTTATGAATTCTTAAGATTTAAACAGTGCAACTTGGTGTGGTGGTGCATGCCTGTAATCCTAGGTATTCAGGAGGTTAAGGCAGGGGAATTACAAATTCATGGCCAGTTTGGGGAACTTAGGATATTCAAGATAGACATTTGAGACTTTTTTTTTTTTTTGGTGGCATTGGGGATCGAACTCACAACCTCGCACCTGCCAGACAGACGCTTAAGCCACTGAGCCAAACTCCCAGCCCTGGTTTTTTGAGGCAGGGTCACACTATGTAGCTCAGGCCGGCCTTGCTCATGTTGTAGCCCAAGTCAGCCTCGAACTCACAATGCTCTACCTACCTCAGCCTCCCGGGTGCTGGGATTAAAGGCGTGCGCCACCACGCCCGACTTGAGACATTTTAATACATTACAGTTGATATTTTTATCGATAGGGCCTCAGTTCCCATCGGTGCTCTGCTCCAGTGGAAAGGTTTCAGGTTTTGGTGATTTCTGTACTGGGCTTCCCTTTGGCTAAAATAAACACTGAAGTAAAGCTTTGTCTTTCAAATTCCTCCACTAACTTACAGATCTGCTGCAAGGTACCAGGTGAACGTTAACATAACCAGTTAGCAGCAAGGGTATTACAGGATACGGCCCCCACGGACTGAGCGGGCACATTCCACAGGGAGCCAGGTAGGCCTTTGTGAGGGGACAGGCCTGCTGGGGAAGCTTGCAGCTCCCTTGAGAGGAAGTTTGCTCAGGTCACCTGCTTGGGGGCAAGGGTCCAGGTGACTTGTGCTGAATTGGATACAGGGACCTTACTGAATTAAATACTGTATTTCTAATTTTTCAGTTTATAAGTAATCACAAAGTAAGGTACACTTTTCGGTTTCAGTTACTGTTATGCTTTATTTCTGTGTTCTTGTTTTGTTAAGAATTTCCTCCTTCCGTCCAAAGAGTACTGTACCTTGGATATGTTTGAATTCAGATCTGTCTCTTACTCAGATGCTTCTTTTAGCTGAGACTTACGTTTGCTGTGTCATTTCATCTGTGGAGACCCATGGCTTACAGTAATTGTCAAATAGTGATTTTGAGCCCTGATGGAGATTTTCTTAAATCTGCTTTTCTTTTTTTCTTTTTTTTAATGGAACTTTTGCATCTCTGTGTCATCATTCATTTACTCGCTTTCATGTTTACCATCTGCTGACAGTTCTAGAGATGAGTCTGATTTATGCTCCAAAAATCTATATCCAAACTGCCTCCTAGGGAGTCTCCCATACTTCTTTCTGTGACTGCTATGCATGGTATATGTGGTCTGTCCTTGTTTTTCTTTTAAAACATAAAAAACAGAAACACAGTTTCAGCCCATTTTCCAAGATCTCTTCTTCTAGAAAGGGCAACAATAATTGACATCTATTTCTTTATTCCACAAATTACATAAGATGCACATAAGATCTCAGAAAAAAACCTTGTGTTGCTTGCCTGGGTAACAGTAATATAGAAACAGTTTTGTAAAAATCATGAAAAATTAAAACCATTTCTCAATAAAGCTACCAGCCTCCAATGGAGAATCCATCTTCAGTGACCTCACTCCAACTTTAACCTTGAGGCCACCTCTTTTATAAGAGCCTTCCCTTCTGGCATCTCCACTGTAGCTTTCATGGTCATTAGGGAGATTTACAGTTTCTTTGTGAGAATTTTATGTACTCCGGAAGCTTGATGCTTTTAACCAACCTGACAATTATCTTCTAACTAGAGAGTTCAGTCTATTTACATTGTCATTTCATGATTACTGATGTTTTGATTTATTTCATATTTTATAGTCTTTCTCTGTTCATTTTTTCTTAACCTTTTCGATTGCATTTAGATGGAGGTTTTTGGGTTTTTTGTTTTTTGGGTTTTTTTTAGTTTTTCCCCTTCTTGTCTGGATTTTATATCTCTTTTAAGCTTGTTGCCCTTCTGATAATTTAAATTCCAGTGTGCAGTCACACTCTGCTATCCTTTGGAACCCTTTCCAAGTGCACGCACATGCACATACACACTGGTGTACATCTGACCAAACCAGTTACCCCACGCCCACCCCATTTAGCCAATTTTATTTACTCAGCACTGTGGCATCTCAAGTCTTCCTCAAAGGATCATTTTATTTCATCCCAAAACACATCCTCTTAAAAACACAGCTTCTAAAAAATTGCCTTTGGTATTTGTTGCAAGTAAGTTCTGTGTTTTTGTCAAAAAATTCATTTTGCCATTTTTCTTATAAGATGTTATGATACTAGGTTAATTCTTTTTACTTCCACCATTTTGCCTGTCTTACTCTATTTTCTGTCTTTCTTTATTCCTGTTGAGAAAACATCTATTAATGCGGTTGTCTTTTTTCCCTTTGTAAGTAATTTTCTGACCATTTTTGAGACTCCTCATTTTTTTTTAGTTTCACAGTAACATGTCATGATAGGTTTAATTTTACTTGTTGACTTGAAATGAATCTGAAAACCTGTATCTTTTTTCAGTTCTAGAAAACTTCAGCCACTGTCTTATCATATATTACCTCCCCCATCCTCCTTCCTTCCTCCTGCTGTAAATTTAATTGAAAGCGCATTAGGCCACCTTCCTCTAGCTTCAGCAGCTCCCGAGCCCTTTCACAGTCGCGTCTTGACCCTTGCTGTGTTGTCTGTCATTTCTGTGGGTTCTGCGCTTCCCTCCTCTAGTCCCCACCTCACCTGGCTCTAACCTGCTCTTTAAATTATTCATTTCTTTCTTAGAGCTTCGTGGAGGTTTTGTTTTCCTAAAGTAAACTAAAATAAAGTATACAATTTAAACTATCTTAACGCATATAGGTGTATATGACCATGAAATCATCACCACAGTCAAGAGACCGAACATCCCTCGTCTCCAAAAGACCTGTCCTCCTCCTTCGTGACACTTCCTTCCTTTCTTCTACTGCCCCACACCCCATATCCTCAGACAATTACTGATGAGTTTTGTCACTGTTCAGTAGTTGCCATTTTTTTGTTTGTGCGTTTGGTGGCGGTGGTAGTGGTAGTGGTGGTGGTTGAGACAGGGTCTCCCTGGAAGGTCAGGCTGGCCTGCAACTCACTGTTCCTCCTGCCTCCTTGGCTCTGCCTGAGGAGCTCTGAACTGCTTCCGCATTTTAAAAAACCTTGATTTTATCCTCTGTCACCTGTAAGTCATTAAAACCTAAGCTGTCTGTCTCTGGGGACCTGAAGGGCCCTCAGGGTCCGAATCACTGTTACTCCCTTAACTTCCCTGGCCTCTTTGAGAATTACACCTCCCATGCTGAAAGTTCAGTTACGTATTGGAAACATTAAAATAATTCAGGTGTTTCACTGTTATAGTGAAAGGAATTTGTATATGCATGTGATTCATCTTATTCCAGAGGTAAGAGTTTCTGTCTGTGGGCTTTGAGCTTGGGAGCACTATCCAAAACCCGTCGGTGTTCCTTGCCTCCACGGTACACACAAGGATGAGTGGTTGACGGCTGCAGTGCCACGGTCTCCCGGATCTTACCCCAGTCCTGCAGTCGGAACCTCCCTCCGGGTCGGAAGCCCAGGAGTCCCATGTTTTAAAACACCTGAGCCATTCAGATCCTCCACCAGGTTTATTTGCCACTGCACTCCAATGCTCGTCATGGTGCAAGTCCTCAGTAAACAGTAATATTGTTTCTGCAGCATTGAAGGTTTGGTTGAAAGCAGCGTTTCAGTTGCAGGCCCGCTGCCCATGCAGTCCTGGCTGTCCCCATCTGCTGCAGCATGTGTTCCCCAGAAGCGAGGACCCAGCGAACACCCTCCTTGGCGCATCCTTTTGAGCAGAATCTGGGCACCTGCTGGCCCCTCACCGAAACCTCAAGCGTGGCTTTGACTGTGGAGCCCACGGTCCAGAAGCCTGTGGTGCTGGCTCTCTGCAGGCTGCAGCTGTCCCAGTGCCCCTGGCCCACCCCACTCTAGGCAGTTTTCTGCCTCATCCATCAGGACAGCGCTGTGATTGGTCACATGGTGTATTTAGCAGCAAACCTTCTCTGACTTGCGGTATGCAAATGATGTTCCTCAGATGCAGGCTGTGCAGCTGTTGCCTGTTTTAAACCTGGCCAAGTTCACTTGCCTGACGAGGACTCCACATAGGGAGGGCTTCAGATGAGTCTTTGGTGACCACGCTAAGAAGGGACTGGCAAAGCCATCTCCAGTCCAGGATTTGGTTAGACTTTATGTACTTTGTGGAACCCACAAGGAAATGGGGCCTGGGGACTATTTTAATGTGGTCAGCAGCTCCTGATCCTACTTATTTAAAAGTATCTGTTTGGAGTTAAAGAAAGGTAATTCCTTATACTCCCTGTCATCATAATACCCTCTACTAGGAAGAGATTAAAGTCTTGGCATCCTGAGGGAGTTGTTTGACATCTGTCCTACCAGGAAACAAATTCAGTAATATTAATTTCCTTTTGTAAAGGGTTTTTGAGGATTTGTTGTTTTTTATGTTCCTTAAATAACTGTCTGAATTCCTTTAAGACAGAAGAGCTATTTATTTATTTATTTATTTGGGGTTTTTTGAGCCAGGAGCTCACTATGTACTTCAAGCTGGTCTTGAACTCACTAGGTAGCCCAGATTGGCCCTGAATTTGCACCAGTCCTCCAGAGTGCTGGGATTATAGGCTCACGCTATCATGCCCAGCTAGAAAGCTATTTATTTTTGCATCTTATCAGGTATCCGGTTTTAAGGGTTTCACAAAGTTATTTTCCCTCAGTCACTATTCATTTTGATCATTACCCCAGGGAAAGGAGAGGAGAAACCTTAAATGCCCAGCAAGAGGTCATCAAATACTTACTTACAGGTGAACTCCAAGTGTCTCCTTATTACTTGATACTAATGTCACCCACCAGGGAGTAAACAAGCCTTGGAAATCCAGTCACTTCTTTTTCTATCCTCTTCTCATTTCTTTTATTGATTTCTTTAGATACTTACTCAATGTCTTTCATAGAATAGTTTCAAAGAATAAAAATAAATCATGGATTTTAGTGTAAGAGGCAAAAAAAAAAAAACAAAAAAAACAAAAAAAACAAAAAAAACCCAAAACACCACAGACCAGTTTGTATAGGCATTTGTAGTTGCTAAAAATATTTGGGATTTTATTTTAATTATAAGAGGGCATTGGTTGGTTCAGAAAAGAGAATGACATTATATGGTTTGTGTTTTAAAAATTTTAGCCTGCTGGATGGAAATTAGATGTTAATGGTGAGGGCTTCCTAAAGTAGTATCAAGAAGAGAGATATTGGTGGTTTAGCAATGCTGGAGAATATGTGTGTGTGTATATATATATATATATATATATATATATATATATTCAAATCTGGAGCCTGTAGGAGTTGCTGACAAATTGGTTATAAGGTGTAAAAAAGAATGGTATTAAGAATGACACTTACTTTTTTTGGACTGAGTAAACCAGCAGGTGTTTTTCCATTCCATTTATGTGAGACAGGGAAAGTAGATTTAGAATGGAAGGTTGAAGAATTAAGAGGACATGTACCAGTAATGTTTAGAGACCTGTTAGAAATCCAGGTGGAGATACCACCGATGCAGTTGAAAATGCAAGTGTGGAATTAAGGCAGAAGTGAGGGTATCTGTGTGTGCCTGCAGCAAGCAGTCTGTAGAGAATTAAAGCCAGGGGGAGAATGAGATCACCTAGGAACTGAGTGCAGTTGATCAAGGGAAGGGTCTACTACTGACACTTAGGGCATTCCAATATTCACAAGACAAGAAGAGGAAACAAAGTGGGTGACACATACCTATAATCCCAATGTTTGGGAGGCTAAGGCAAGAGAATCACAAGTTTGAGGACACCAGCCTGGACTACACAGAGGATTCAAGGCGAGCCTGGACTACGTAGTGAGACCCTGTCTCAAAAAAGAAGGAAGAAGAGGGAAACAGAGGAAGAGGAAAAGAGGAGGAGAAGTGGGAGAGGGCAGGTGAGGTCAAGAGGAGGAGATCCTGCCAAGGAACCCAAGAGGAAGAGACAAAGAAATATTTCTTAAAGGATAAAATGATCAACTACAGTCTAGAGACACACAGAGGGATCAAGCAAGATGAAATGGGGAATTAAGCACTGGATCTAATTGTGCAGGTGGTCACCGGTGGTAGTGGAGTGGTGACAACCTGGATCTGATTAGATTGAGTTAAACAGTGGGAACTAAGGAAGTTGTAAGACTTGCATTAACGCTGACTCTTCCAAGGCAAGGAGTCTCTAAGAATAGCAAATCAGTGGCTATGGAAGATATTGGGGCAGCGAGGATACTTTGCTGCTGTTTTTAAACCCTGTTCATCCTAAACAATAAAAGGCCCAGTGTATGGGCTACAGATGCTGCTAACCTAGTAGATTTAATGCGAGGATGAAGTTCTCTTTTGATTGCTTCTTTTTTCAGTGAAATTAGATAAAATCACGAGCTGAGAGTTTGAGTGAGGGAAAAGGGGAAAGAGGATATTATAAATTTGAGAAGCAGCAACGTGGCATGAAATGAAGTATGTTCCAGGATTTCAGTTCTCTTTAGACTCTGAGATAAAAGTATAATCTCAGAAGTACCAAGTATCCCTAAGGATGTTCTTACTAGAAGTAAAATAGGAATAGTTCGGGCCAAAAATCACAAAGTTTAATCAGGTTGCTTCTCTGATTTCTTCAGGGAATGTATAAAAGTCACTTGGTAAATCTCAGTTTTTAAATTTTGTAATAGCTAATGTGTTTACCTGCTTCAAAATGCAAAGGGAATAAATAGGAAAGCAATGAAGAATCTCCTTCTCTTAGCCTCCCGCCTAATTTCTTTTCCTGGAGTCTGTAAAAAATAGCACTTGTATCTCTTTCCAGAAATACTTTATTGATTCATTTTTTAAAAATAATTATATGCTAAAAACTTTTAAAATAATGCTTCAATTAATCATTTTTTAAAAATATTTCTGATGGTCACTGGTCTCTTTAATTTATGTAAAAACTATTTCTAAAAAAAGAGGGAGGCTGAGCATCTGTTTTAATACTGACTTGTGTTGGCAGCCATCTGGTAGGAGTCATATCTGTTAGGTATCTCTTAAGAAACATATATATTTATTTAACAAAATTCTTTTTCCTTCTTGTCTTCACAGCCGATCTTGCATCTTTAATGGACAAAACATACGAGAGAAAGTTGCCTGTTAGTTCTTTAACAATATCACGGGTAAGAACATTTAAACATACAGTATATATTTTTTCAAAGGTGGCAAAACTGAGCAAGAAAGACTCTTTAAGTAGATAAGGCTGCATAAGGAAAGAATACCCTTCACACGAAATATTTTTTCATAGTGTAATGTGTTTTTGTAGTTACTAATGTATATTTTATGACTTAATTGCAAGATTTTTTGACTGAAATGAAAGAGAATAAATTTACCAGACTCTGATGGTAGTAATCACAGTCATGTATCCAATTTATTTTAATTTTCTCAAGATACATTTTCCTGTATGATACCCATGATTTTTTTAAGTGGATTCATCCTTCAGAGTACTAATATTTTCTCATTAGCATTGGAAGTGTTTTTGGTAGCTGAAAATAGATATTAATGTTCTGCTGCTGCAAGGCAGTGGGTAGAAGAATAATACTCGACTGTGACTCAAAAATAGTAGTCAGGAGTAACTTATTACCTGTGCCACATGTTATACTAGGTTCATAACACATTATTTCTGTTTCATTTTCACAGCAGGCATAGGAGATAAACATGTTTTTTAAAATATGGATGATTTAACAACTTTCCCAAGTTCACACAGTGTGTAAGTGGGGAAGTTGGGATACAGACACCATAAGTACCTATGAAAGCAGGGTTCTCTTCCATTGTCTTGTCTAGGTCACGAATTCACTTTGTGATCCAGGACGACAGGGTCCCTCTCAGTTTCCCCATTTCTGCTATGAGGAGAGTAGTCTCTCCCTCGGAGGAGTGATGTGATGCTAAGGTCAGATCTCTTGAAAGCGTTTTTGTAGAAATTAACGGCACCATAAAATTCAAAGTATTATTAAATACATAAGAGGGAAAGGAAAAAAAAAAAATGATCTTCCTCTCTAGTCCTGGCCCTTTCTCTTCTCATTTGTTACTCTTCTTTTAGTAGCAAAGCAGTTCACCTGGTGAGAACTGAAGGTTTTTGGACTCCTGCTTGGCATTACTGGAAGAGAACTGAAAGACCAACAGTTCATCTCTTGTGTGACGAGTAAAATCTCTGGGGCCGTAACACCTGACAGTCGTTTAAGTAGTGCGGCAGGGCTTAAGGAGCTTTCTCATTTCCCACCGTAGCCAGTGCTCTGGAGGGCGAGCGCCTTCCTCTTGGTTATGCAGATGGAGCAGCTAAGTCCCCAGGGCCTGGGCCATCTGCTGCCACACAGCAAGCTAGCAGGAGGGCTGCTTCGCGCGCTCAGGCCTGCGTCTGCACTGCATTTGGATTCTAAATCTGCCCTTACTGGATTTCTAAATCAAACCCACAAGTCTCAGTTATTTTTAGAAAATCTTCTTTTTATTTTTTTCCCCCTCTCCGTGAGGTTTTAATGATACAGTACTCACAACATGTGTTACCCGCTTCTCTTTTTTTCCTCAGTTAAGGGTAGAACCCATCCTTGAAATAATATTTTCTCTTCATTTAATTGGATTGTAGCTACAGAGCATACTCAGATTCTGTGGTTTGAAGGGAGACTTTATAAAAAGAGAAATTGTACGTTCACTGGTTGACAGAGGAACTTAGAGTAGGGAAAGTAGTTACAAGCTGAGTTCTCTAAATGTAGGTTTCTGTATGCTGGGGAATATTTTTTCTGCCGTTAGAGTTTTATCCCGTCAGTGTGTGTTCCCTTGTGTTTGGAGCTTGAGGCAGAGAGGAAAGATCAGGGCTTACCCTGAGAAGCGATGATTACTTACAGTGTAGTAGGAGGAGATCGCGCTTGCTCTGAGCAAGGTTCAAATTTGGCTTGCACTCATATTTTCTGTACACGTAAAGAAAGAGAAGCCATTGCATATTTTTTTTGTCTGCATTAGTATAAAGCAATTTCAAGGACAGAGCCATATCATATGAACATTGTCCCGGTAAAATGAGTATCCTATTTTAAGGTCAGTGTGTGTGAATTAGGCCAAATACATGGCATAACTTGTAGTCAACCTAACAATTTCATTTGTTTCTTTTAGTTCGTGGACAATATTTCATCTCGAGAAGAAATAGACCATGCAGAGTATTACCTTTACAAGTAAGTCTTCCATTCCAATTGGCTGTATATTTTCTTTTTTCTTCTTCTTCTTTTTCTTTATTTTTCAAATACATTTTATTCAAAGGTGAAAAGAAAGAAAAAAGAAAAAAAAAACTACAACAAGATTTCAAAGCATAACCAGGTGTGGTGGTGCACACCTTTAATCCCAGCACTTGGGAAGCTGAGGCAGGAGAATCACTGTGTGAGACCGGCCTAGGCTACAAAGTGAGTTCAAGGCCAACCTGAACTGCATAGTGAGACCCTGTCTCAAAAAAATAAGGCTGAGGATTTAGCTCAGTGGCATAAGCACCTGCCTGGCAAGTGCAAGGTTGTAAGTTTAATCCCTAGTACCAAAAAAAAAAAAAGGTTTCAAAGCATGTCAATCAGGGGGCAACAATGGTACATACATTGTGCATTATTATCCCCAAATCATTCACCCAGAGCACAAGACATCTGACTGTATTTTCTTCATCCTCCCTTTTTATAGTTTTTGTTTTGTTTGGATTTTGGTGGGGGGGGGCTGAGCTGGTGCCAGGGAATGAACCCGGGAATTCTTGAGTGCCACTCTGAACTGCACAAACAGCCCCACACCTCTTTCTAACAAAAAGGGCATTAGATATTGTGTGTACTGTTTGACACCTTGCTTTTTAAGTTTATATTTTAGCAACATTTCATTATCATTACAGGGCTTCCTCATATTTTATAACTGCATCATACTTATGCTTAGAATATATTATTTAAATCAGTTTTCTGTTAAAGGGCTTTTATATTATACACATAGTGCTATTATCAACAACCTTGAAGGTAATTTTGCACATGATTCTCTTGAGTATATACATTTATAATTTCAATAGTTATTATTTTCCAAATTGCTTTCCGTGGGATTTTACCAGTTTACATTCTTACCAGCAATGTACAAAAGAGGCCTCTTGGGCTGGGGATTTAGCTCAGTGGCATAAGCACCTGCCTGGGAGCCTCGGTACCAAAAAACAAAAGAGACCTCTTTATAGCTTGGCCAACACAAAGAAAATTTCACATTTGGGTATTTTTACCAGTGTGCTAGAAATTTTTTATTCATTTGTTTTTTGGTGTTTGTTTGTTTGTTTGAGGTTTTGTTTCGTTTTGCTTTTGGCAGGGTTTCAGTATGTACTGCAGGCTGGCACTGAACTTACTTCTGTAGCCCAGGCTGGCCTCAAACTCACAGTGGTACTCTTGCCTCGGCCTCCCAAGTGTTGGGATTATAGGCGTGTGCCACCACACACTGCAGAAAATTTTTATTCATACGTGCAGATTGACTGTCCTTCATCTGAAATGCTTGGGAATGGAGATGTTTCAAATTTCAGAGTTTTTTAGATTTTAGAATATTTGGAGAGACTTTACTGATTGATAAGTCCTTAATCTGAATATTCAAATCCAAAATGCTCTAAAACCCAGAACTTCTTGAGCATCATGTTAGTGTTCAAAAAGTTCTGGATTTCAGCAGAGCATTTCAGATTTCTGATTTTCAAATTAGGTATGCGCAACCTGTATGTATCTTTTTTCCCTTTTTTCTCAAAATGAAAATATATTCTGGATGAACTGTTCACCACATATTTTCATTTAACACTATGTTTTAGAATGTTTTCTAAATTACCACATTAAGTACTTCATTCTTTGTCAGAGTTTCAACAAATTCCATTGTGAACTAGATATACTTGTCCATATGTAAGAAGATGTATGTTCAGTATTGCATTAAGTATAGTGGCGTAAGATTGGAATAATCTAATCCTCTTTAAATAAAGGACTGATCAAATACATTATGATTCATCCATGTAGGTGATTTTTTATCTATTACATATCTGTTAGAACAATACCTTACGACAAAATTTTTATTGTGATTCCTATTTGCAAAATCTGGTTTATGATTTGTTCTAATTTCTGGATGCCAAAAATATAGGCTTTGAAATTTATAATGTTACCAGTAAGCTTTTAGAGTTTCCCATTTGATTTGGCTTTGATGAAAAAAGTTCTAGTTATACCATAAAATTGCTCTTTCCTGTTTCCATGTATTCTTGTCCATCATAAATCTGAGCCAGTGTTTGATTTGACATCTCATCTTTTGCTTTACTCAGAAGTAATATTCTAATTAAAGCATCACTTTTAATTCTATTTTCCCTTTCATTACCAAAAAAAAAAGGCTGTATTTTTTTAAAAGAAGAAACTTTTTTTTTTTTTTTTTTGGTACTAGGGATCGAACTCACAACCTCACACCTGCCAGGCAGGTGCTTACACCACTGAGCTAAATCCCTGGCTCTATTTTTTGAGACATGGTCTTACTATGCAGTTCAGGCTGGCCTTGGACTTACTTTGCAGCCCAGGCTGGTCTTGAACTCGCAATGATCTTTCTGCCTCAGCTTCCCGAGTGCTAGGATTACAGGCGTGCGCCACCATGCCCGGCTAGAAGAAACATTTTTATTACTTCAAAAGTACTATTGTGTTTGTATGAAACTCTTCAAAATGTAAATAACCAGTCAGCTAGATTAACTCCTTAGCTAAGTGTCTTACTCCTGCTTCCAGGCCTCAGAGAATATATGAGACATTTATGCCTCAGAAAAATTAAGAAGTTATATTATGAACTCTTGGAGTTTGTCTCAAGGAATTAAAATCAAGAATGTTAATCCTGAAAATACTAGAAACCTACTGTGCTGTAATACTTCCATCCCACCAGTTATGTAGTGGTTATTAACTTTTGTAGTTTCTGATATTTGCCTTCATCCTGTAGTTTATATTATATGCCAGCAGCTGGGATACCTAACATCCCTGGATGGAACGAATTTAGACATCCCAGAGTAAACTGAAATCAATGGTTTAGAGTAAGGAGCCGTAGTTGTTTCTCTTTTTTTTTTTTTTTCTTTTTTTCTTTTTTTAAGAGAAAAAAGACACAGAAAAAACAAAAAGCAAAAGATACAAATAACAACAAATCCAACACAATAACAGTACAGTTTTACCAAACAAGGTGATAGAAATTTGACAATGGTTGTAATGTTGCATGTTGTTACCTTCAAAGGGGTTGCTTAGGTTAACAGATATAGACATGTAAAATTGATCTAAACATATGAGTATTAACTGTTCTTTTCCAATAACTAATACATTTAGTAGTATAGTCATTTTAACTATCTTATATATGTATATACAAATTTATGTCTTTTTCCTTTTCCCTTCCTTCTTTCCTCCTTTCCCCTATCCCAATTACTTTTCCTCTTTGAACAGGTTCTTCCCCTTACACAGTATTTATTGTAGATTTTGGATCATATATACTTTTTCACTTTCTTGCACTAGGGAGACTATGATATTTACACATGTGAATTTGATTTATGTCACTTATGAGTATGATCTCGTCTTGTTCATTTAGTTATAAAAGTCTTGATGGAGTCTTTCTTTATAGCTGAGTAGTATTCCATTGTATAAAAATGCCACATCTTTTTTATCCGTTCCTTGATTGATGGGCACTTGGGTTGTTTCCAAGATTTGGCTATTACAAATTGTGTTGCTATAAACATGGATGCACATACATCACTGTGGTATGATATTTTCAATTCTTCTGGGAAAATGTCCAGAAGCGGGATAGCTGAGTCAAAAGGAATCTCTAATCCTAGCTTCTTGAGGAATCTCCACACTGATTTCCACAGTGGTTGCACCAGCCTACACTCCCACCAACAGTGGAGAAGAGTTCCTTTTTCCCCACTGCCCCTCCAGCATTTGCTATTGGTTGATTTCTTGATCTTGGCCATTCTTTCTGGGGAGCGCTGCCCTCCAGGAGTGTGTCCTCGCTAACTGCACAGAGGATCTGAGCTCTGCCCAGCCCAGCATCCCAGCACAATCCATTGGGGAGCACCAGCCAGCCTCACAGGTCACGGAGGTACCGAGCTCAGCCCAGCCCAGAGCGCCAGAGCCACTCATCAGGGAGCAACCAGCATAGTTGATGGGTCTTGGAGAATTTGAGCTCCGTCCATCAGAGCACAAGGCCACAGCTCCATAGTTCAGGGGTGCAGCCCAGCTAGCCACAGCGCAGGTCCTGGAGGTTCCAAACCCCGCCCAACCAGGAGCAAGGCCCCAGCACTGTACGCCAGGTGCACGCTCTGGCTAGCCCCATGCTCCAGAGGCTCTGAACTCCTCACAGCCAGACGCAAGGTCCCGGCAGTGCCATACTCTGGGGGCACACTCCACCTAGCCACTTGGGTTATGGAGGTTCTGAACTCCACCCAACCAGGCATAAGGCCCCAGCGCCAGACCCTGGGAGTGCGTCCCTGCTAGCCGCCTGGGTTGGGGAGGTTCTGAACTCCACCCAGCCAGGTGTGAGGCCCTGGTGATACACTTCAGGGGTGTGTCCCTGCTAGCTGCAGGGAGGATACAAACTCTGCCCAGCCCAGTGTCCCAGAGCAACCCAACACAGTACATCATGGGAACATGCAGCCAGCCTGACAGGGCACAGAGCAGAAGGCTCCAGCGCCAGAGTTCAGGGGTATGCCCCGGCTAGCCACAGGGATATTGGAGGATTGAAGCTCTACCCAGTGCAGCATTCTAGTGCAATCCATGGAGAGGCTGCCTGGCCAGCCACACAGGTCCCAGAGGAAAATGACAAAACAAAAAAGAAAGATGCAGTCTCAGTCCTTCAGCCCACCAAGAACAAACCCAAGAGACACTGAAATGGAAGACACTGGAAATCGTACAACCGAACTTTCTGAAATGGTAGCAACTGAACTAAAGAAACAACTCCATGAAGATATAGAGGAAATCAGATCAGAAATAGTCTCTCAGATAAAAAATGAAATGACAAGCATTATGAAAGTAATGCTGTGTATATCTAAAGAAGATCTAGACAAAAAAAATAGAGGAACATAAGAAAATGATGGAAACTTTGAATGAATAGAAGACAATTAGAATGCAAGAAACAGATTCAAAGGGATATTCAGGAAACTAAAAATTGAAATTTGCCATTGGAAGTTGGCAAAACCGCTTGAATGAAGTTGAAGATAGACTCTCAGACCTTGAAGACAGCATGGAAGCTTATGATCACATAAGAAAAGATCTCTTAAAAATAACAAGGAACCAGGAAACAACAATTCAGCAGCTGCAAGATGATGCAAAGAGAAACAACATAAGATTGATCAATGAAAAAGCAGGGGTCAACACGAACGACCTGTGAAGACTATTTGCAGAAATAATAGCAGAGAAGCCAGGCGTGGTGGCGCACGCCTTTAATCCCAGCACTCGGGAGGCTGAGGTAGGAGGAGCATTGTGAGTTCAAGGCCGGCTTGGGCCACAATGTGAGCGCAAGGCCAGCCTGAACTACATAGTGTGACCCTGCCTCAAAAAAACTAGGGCCGGAAGTTTGGCTCAGTGGCTTAAGTACCTGCCTGGCAGGTGCGAGGTTGTAAGTTCAATCCCCGGTGCTGCAAAAAAAAGGAAATAATAGCAGAAAATTTTCCAAACATGGAAAGAGAATCTGATATACAGATAAGTGAGGCATACAGAACCCAAATTAACCATAGTCATTTCTTTTTTTTTTAAAGCGAAGCAGAAAAAAAGGTAGAAGTAATACAGAATTAAAAAAAAAAACTAAGAAACCAATACTAGTCAATATATTACATATTGTTATCTTAGAAGTAGTGGTTCAAGTTATGAAATCTAGGCATAAAAAATAATCAGACAGTCAAACAATGACAACACAAAATATTCTTTCTAATGAAATAACAGAGAATTAGTAGTATGGTTATCTATTTTGCATACTTATACATACATACATATGTATATATCTACAAACATATAATCTTTTCCTTTCTTCCATTTCTCCTTTCCCCCATCCCTGCTGTTCTTTAATTTTGAGCACTTTCTTTCCCTGTAGTCATTTCTTCATCCTAGATAACCCAAGGTTTTTGCTGGCCTGCCTTTAGGGTTTCTCATTCCCCAGGCAATGCTTCATGTAGAGAAAAGTTCATGGCAGGACATTTGCATTGACCAAACTCTTTCCTGGTGACCACACCAGTGGAGTGTGGCTGCTCAGTCTTCTCATCTTCTACTGAGCAATTATCCCTATGGGTTGTGGGAAGAGTATTAGAGCCAAAGACATTTGCGAACCTCAAGTAAGGAGTGGAGAACTGATTGAACTTCTGCTGTTATGTCAGGAGCAGAACTACAAGCAGTTGCAGACTTCAGCAGCACTGATGCTGTGTATCACCATCCTGTCATTCCAGGAGAGGATCTGGATGACGAATCCCTGGAAGTGCACTGGTTTGAAAGCTGAGGGCTTCAACATTGCAGGGCACAGGAGTTCTTTATAGAAAGAGAGAGCAGCAGGGAGAACAGTCATTCAGACACTCAGATGAGGGCCGGGCCCTGTGTTCGGGGCCAGCAACCCTGTGATCAAGTGCCCTGCTGTTTGAAAATAGAAAATGGAAACACAAAGGAAAGGGAAAGGATGGCCCACTCCAAAGAACAATGTGAACTAAAGATGACAAAGGTGATTAATACCATAAACTGCGTAGGTTGACAAAAACAGAAATAATCAATAATACTGTATACATCTAAAGGGAAAATAAACCAAGAATAAAAGTGATTCATTGAGAAGGTTAAAACAAGTAAACTGAAATATAAAAGCTACAGGAAAAAGATATGCCAAGGACTATAACAAATAAAACTGAAATAAAACAATAACATAAAAAACTGTTAGGTAATGGCACCGTGAGGAAATACCCAGAGGCCAAGGCTGTGGAGAAGGTCAGATTTTATTCCCCCTACATACAGGCAGGCTGACGTCAGAGTGATAGTAGCAAATATCTGAAGGGGAATTGAGTATATATAGGGTTTTAGGATTGTGGTCAGAGTTTCAAAGAATCTGGATGGAATGGTTGAATTCAGAACTGTAAGGACAATCAATGCAAGTTAATACATAGAGTTGGTGTCAGGAGTCAGAGTGGCTGCTGGGCTGGTGTTAAATTCCTTTATTGCCCTTACTACTTGTTTACAGAGGGCAGGCTGTTGTCAGCACTGGGGAGTCTATGTTTGTAGTGGGCAGCCCAGGTCTCTCTTAGATCAGGCCTGACCTAACAATAGGAATAGGAAGGACTGGAGCTCAGGACTTCATTCAGTAGGTGTAGTTTAGGCTGAGAGGTGAGGACAGTAAACATAGGTGTGCTCTAGCATAGTCTTCACAGGTTAAATGAGGACTGCAGAGTGTGAGGTCAGGCCGTGCTGCCACAGGCCCTTTGCTTGTCCCATAGAAGCTACTTCCAGCTGGCTTTATGTATGATCTGCAGAGAAGGTTCAGAAGGTACAAAGTTGGATAAGAATAAAATTATATTTTCATTTTCACAAGCCTCCTCAATGTTTAGCATTCCCTTCAATTATGAATATATGCAGCAGAAGACAGTAATACCAGCACTTGGGAGGCTGAGGTAGGAGGAGCGTTGTGAGTTCGAGGCCGGCTTGGGCTACAACGCGGCGCAAGGCCGACCTGAGCTACATAGTGCGACCCTGCCTCAAAAAACCAGGGCCGGGAGTTTGGCTCAGTGGCTTAAGCACCTGCCCTGGCAGGCGTGAGGTTGTGAGTTCAATCCCCGGTGCCGCAAAAAAAAAAAAAAAAAAAAAAAAAAAAAGAAGACAGTAATAGCAATAGCTGTGGGTTTTCACAAGTAAGAATATTTGGGGTTTTTTTCCTGTCACATTGCATTTGTTGCAAATACCTTAAAAACTTCTGTGTGTCAAGGTGCACGTCAATAATTAAACCTGCTCACTAGCATTGTTTTGTACATTAATAAGGCAGCACAAGAGGACAGTTTACCATGCTGATAATTGTGTTTCAGTGTAATTGCTTTGGTTGTAAGGAACCAATTTCAGGAAAGGTCCGTAGGCATCACCTGACTGCCAAGAGGGTTCCAGACACAAAAACCTGAGCTGGGGTGGGGTTGGCAGGGATACTGCTGCTTGGCTCACCTGTTTCCCAGGGTGAACAGAGGAGAAAGCTAAGAATAGCTCAGCTAATAGCAGCTGACAGCAAAGGGCGTTCAGAGGTTATCTGATTGGTGGGCAGGCATCCGAAGCTGACTGTATTTGTTTTTTATATTGTTTACGTTTTTGGTTGGTTTGTTTGTTTCTCTCTGTTGATTTTAAAATCAGTCAAACAAAATTTTTCTGGACAGACGATTTTTACTTCCTACCCAAATGTCTTCTCATTGGTACTTGAAAGAAAAAAACGTTCCACCTTTGCTTTACTGTAACTTACAGCGTTCCTAAGAATTAGATTTGCATCTTTCTTGAACGGATGTAGAGTGTAAGGCATGGAGACTGACTGAGTCCAGCTAACAGGCCGCGTGGAAGCTGCTCCTGTCCTGAGCGGGGAAGGGGCCGTGGTCTGGAAACAATGCAGTGTGTCCCCGCGCAAGGCTGTGTCATGAGGGGGCCCAGATGGGGCTGCAGTTTCTTTAAAGGAACCTGAAGCAGAAGGCATTCCGGAGGGACCATAGTACACAGAGCATCAGAGCAGAAAGAAGTTAGAATTGCAGGATAAAAGGAAACCCCTTTTCATATTTCTTGTAACCTGTGGGTTATTGTTGTTCGTTCTTTGAGAACTATATTCTTAGTGTTTCCTCTACAAAAGATCACCCCTTTGTGCTCTGGCTGCTTGGGAGTCAGTGCTATCTTATGACAAGTTCATTCAGAGTTTAATGTAAAGAGAACTTCTTCCTTTGCTGTTTCGTGGAGAATCTCTTTCCTGGACCACCTCGTCTGTAGTTCTGAGCTCAGTTCCCCAGTCCACATTCGTGCTGTCCACATGTGGACAGAAAAGTCTGGAGGCAGCTTCTAAATTTCCATTTTCCAGAGGTAAAACTGTTCATCATTAGGAGTATTGCACTAGCAGTAAAAGCCATTATTTTCATGGTTATGAAAACTTAACAATTCAAGCCATAAAGATTCCTCCTTTCCATTTCTTGTCCTTTTCACAGAGGATATTTGCAAATTGCATTTCTAAAAGCTTATTTATACTTTTGAGTCATTTTGAGAACATGGTGGTTTACAGATGCATGAAATTAAACTTGGTTTCTTTCATCATTAGAGCACCAGTGATCACAACTGATGGTTTAATCTGCAACAGTGGTCATTGCTGAAGGAAAAGCAATAGAAATTTCCAGTGTGTGTAACAGGCTCTATCTGTTAAGAATTTAACATTTTTGGTTTTTAGTACAAATGTGGGGAGTGTCGTCATACAATGAGGACAGGTTGTTGCAGAGCTCCAAGGCCAGGTCTGTTTTTTTTCAGAATGCCATTCCCTGTGTTGTCTTGGAGAGCGGCAAGCTGCGTGGTAACGAGAGGAAGTCGAAGTCGTGTGGCAGGCCGGGCGCTGCCAACACATCCATCCATGCTATCCTTCGGCCTCGAGCATCTTTCATCAGCTGCTTAGCTGACCTGGCAGATACCAGGCGTCCCTGGTTGGGAACGGATGGCAGGTCAGGAACAGCTGGGGTGAGGCAGATGGCAGCCCGCGTGTCTCCAGGTCCCAGGCTGGCAGCTACCCTAAAAAGGAAGGACCAAGAGAGCTTCATTTTTCAATAAGCAGAAATAGCCTGATGGTTTTTTGGAAGGTGAGAACACCACCCCAGGTCTGTGCTGTAAGAATCCATTTCTGCCTGTAGGGAGATGGAAGGCAGGAGCGTAGTAGGAAGGAGCTATGCAACCTCCTACAGTAGTAATTTTCCTTTGAGGGCATTGAGATTGTTTTAAAGCAGTAAAAGACAATCTTAAATTTGTTTTCTTAGCATATTGCCAGCTCTCATTGTGCTTAAATGTTATTAAGAAAGGAATAATATCCAAGGCAGCATAACTCGTAGAGCAGTTTTTAGTAACTCTCCCATTCTTGAAAACTGTTGAATGCTTCGATTATTTTTATTTGCTGATGCTTACCAAAGGAAGATAATGGCTCCGTATTAGGCAGTAGCGGATGGTCAGGGGCACAATTCGTGCCTTACCAAAGATTCCTGAGGACTTGGTGCTGTGAATCAGAACCCAGCCTGGAGTGGAAGGGTGAACCCTCAAGATGTTTTCCTAGCATTCCTTTAACTTTTCCACAGTGATCTTCCACGGTTACTCTCTTTTACTCCTTTGCTTCAACAAATAGGTATTCTTACAGGTTCTCTTCCTTGCTGTGCATGCTCTAAGAACATCTATGTGTAAGTCTTTGTATAGCTACATGCTTTCATTTCTGTGAGGTAATTATCTAGGAGTAAAATGATTGGAGCATATGGTAGATGCACACTTAACTAAACAGACTAGCAAATTATTTAACTTTTAAGGAAACTACCATGAATTATGTTCCAAAATGGGGGTTATACCATGTTACAATCCCAACAGAAGTTCTAGTTCCTCCACATTTTTGCCAACACATTTAGCCATAGCAGTATGTGTTTATTGATGTCTCCTGGTTTTAATTTGTATTTGTCTAATAACTAGTATGATCTTTTTTGGCAAAGTGCTTAGATCTTTTGCCCATTTTTAAAAACAGTGTTGTTTATTTTCTTGCTATTGAGTTTGGAGAATTCTTTTTCTCAGGGTTGTGGTTTCATTGATCTAAACAATGCTTTTCAAGGACTTTTTTATTTTTGATGAAAGACCAATTTATCAATTTTTTCTTTTATGGATTGCATTTTTGGTGTTATCTGAGAAATCTTTGCTCAACCCAACACCACAAAAATTTTTGTTCTCTATTTTGTTCCAGAGGTTTTATAGTTTTCAATTTTATAGTTAGATCCATTATGTGTCATTTTTTTTGTATATAGTAGGAGGTAGAGATCAAAGTTAATTTTTTGGCCTAAGAATGCCTAATTGTATCGGGACCCTTTATTGAATAGACTGTTTTTAAATTGCCTTTTCACCTTTTTTGGTAATCACTTACTCATATTTATATGTGTTATTTCTAGATTGTTTTGTTTCATCGATCTCTGTTTTGATACAAATACCACATTTTCTTGATGACTGTAGTTTTTAAATGTCTTAAAATCAAGTGGTGTAAGTCCTCCAATCTGGTTTTTCTTAGTGTTGTTTTGTCTGATTCAGGTCCTTTCAATTCCATATATATATATATATGTGTATATATATATATATATATATACACACACACACACACACACATGCATTATTAATGTAGAGAAATTAGGAACACTATCAGTTCAAGAAATACAAGTTGTATTGAATTAGCAGTAAGGGAGAGTGACAGGGAATGTGAAGGAAGAGATTTTGTAAGTGCAGGCAAATTTAAACTGACCTGACAGAACTCGAAACAGAAGTCCATGAGAACAGATATCAGGTCTACAGGACAAATCATGCTCAGCTGTCTTTATGAGGGGAGTTCTAAAGCCAATGGAAGGTTTAAAAATATTGTTTTAATTCACTAAAACTTTGGCATATTCAAAGGAAGAATATAGTACAATCACTGCAATAAAAAAGTTACGAATTGGTTGTGGACAGTCATATATGTACAGCAACTTAAAATCAGCATAAATCCAGTATATAAAAAAATAGATAAACTGATTGTATTTATTTAATAAAATCATAGTTTTAAAGACACATACTCTGAGCAAGATAGTAGAAGGATTGAGAGGGTTTGCAAACAAGAGGAGGCTTTGAGAAGTAGATGCACCGAGGACCCAGGAGCAGTGTGAGTGTGGCGGGAGGGCAGGGAGAGACCTGGCCATCTTGGAGACTGTACCGGTCGGAGAGAGGGGGACCCGTGGGAAGTAACGAGAAGTAGGGTAGGCAGATGTGGGGGAACAGAATGCTGGCAGGAAAACCGGCAGAGTTTGAAGCCCGTCAGTGTCATACATTGCTAGTGGGTGTATAAATTGATCTGGTAGCTACAGAGAGAACTTTGATGACAATATTAAAGTTATAAATGCATATGCCCTTTGGCCCAGTTATCCCAATTCTAGACATTTAACCTCCCGATAGACTCTCATGCCTGTGAAATCATGCCCACTGTAAAACTGAAACTGTCTGTTCATCAGTAGATGCCTGATTGAATTACCTGTAGTCATACGTTGTTCTACTAGCCATTGATTGAAAATCATGAGGACTCTGTTTATTTGTATTTCATATGGTATAAGTTATAGGTGTACTGAGTGAAAAGAACAAGTGAAGGACTTGGTTGCATAACCCCTGCGGTTTGTGTGTGTGTGATGTATATACATGTGCTCAGATGCATGCGCGTGCACGTGTGTGTGTGTGTGTGTGTAGTGTCTCAGGATGGTCCTTACATTCACACAAAAACTGGTAACATTGATTTCTTTTGGGGAAGAGACCTGAGTAACTTCATTTATTCTGTCTTATACCTTCTGCATGTTATACCGTGGCTGTGTTACTTACCCAAGATCCCTATCATAATCACCATTCTTGAGAAGTACATATTGTAATAAGCTATTCCCAGAAGGTTAAAGGGTACGTTTTTTATTGAAAGGGGGGTACACATTGGAGGAATATGAATTGTCTGTGCTGAAAAGTCTGTCCTATGGTAGTTGACGTAGGAGGGGAAATTCAACAGGATTAATTATAGGTCGAACGAGCCAGGCGTGGTGGCGCACACCTTTAATCCCAGCACTCAGGAGGCTGAGGTAGGAGGAGCATTTCGAGTTCGAGGCCGGCTTGGGCTACAATGCGAGCGCAAGGCCAACCTGAACTACATAGTGCGACCCTGCCTCAAAAAACCAGGGCTGGGAGTTTGGCTCAGTGACTTAAGCGCCTGTCTGTCAGGCGTGAGGTTGTGAGTTCAATCCCCGGTACTGAAAAAAAAAAAAATTATAGGTCAAACAAAATAGAAAGTGAGAATCAAAATGAACTGAAAGTTAACCCTTGGGTTAATGACTAGTACCTCGGTAGAAGTACTGAGTTGAAAGCAGGCGTGGAAGAAGCAGGGCCCGGTCTTGGCTTTGTCATCACACATACATGTTTCTAAGTTCACTGCGTCGTATCCTGTGCCAAGCGTGGGCCGTTGGTGAGGAACTGGCCACAGACAGAAAAAGAACAACTGCCAAAGCACACCCATTAGACCTGGCATCCTGGCACCAGCTAGGAAATTTTAGACAAGGAGACCTCTGAAGTCTTGCCAGCACTCAGAATCTGTGAAATTGAGGTCTGGACGGACTCAGTGATTTCCTTCAAGCCACGCAGCACGTCCAAGTGGTGGCAGCTGTGGGTGAGGTCCTGAGGTGAGGTCAGAGACCCTCAGTTGGACCATCGTGTCTTTCTGTGCCAGGCCTTTGTCCTCAGGCTGGCTCAGTCATAAACCAGAAGATAGATACTCAGTGAAAACGACCTCATAGCAGAGTGACACGGAAGTAATCAAACTCAGAGAAAACCTGACGCATAAAGAGACTCAGCCATAAAAACACACTATGTGGGGGGCCCTGAAAAGACCCTGATACAGTCTGGGGGGTATGAGAGAGGTGCAGTTCCCTGAATTGGAGGACTACTTTAGTCTCACTTCAGTCCGCAACTTGGAACCGGTGAACCGATTCTCTGGACATCAGTTTCCTAGGGAGTATAGGATCGTGGATGCCTCCTGAGACACATTCCATAGCTCACATTGTGTTTCGCCTTCTCACTGAGATAGCAGCTAGACTTTATCACCAGAAACCTCACTTTGAAAGCATGAAGTTCTTGTCTATTTAGTTTCCCACAAACTTCATTCACTTAAGCAGTAGAAGTGGCATTTTAGTCACTTTAACCGTTGACTATCAAAGGAAAGACAAATGGATGTACAGTTAGATTACAGAAAGGATCAGAGATTCCTTAATCTCTACCTGAGTGGCAGACTTCATTTACTGTCCTGTTTGTAAATACCTTTGGTAAATTCTGTTTTGTGAGAACTTAATCACCCTTATTTCAGGAAACTAATTTTTGTGCCATATTTGACTTTTTCTTGGCATTGATCTCCAAAAAGCCCTCAAAGCATGAGGGGTTTTTTTTTGGGGGGGGGTTGTTTTTTTGAGACAGGGAATCACTGCATAGTGCAGACTGGCCTTGAACTCACTACATAGCCCAGGCTGGCCTCAAACTTGCAGTGATCCTCCTGCCTCAGCCTCCCAAGTGCTGGATTACAGGCACATACTATTACTGTGCCTGGCAGAGGGTTTGATACATTGCCTATACTTCAGATTTAAAAGGAAAGGACTAACATAATTCTGTTCTAATAGCTGTAAAACCCTTTGTGTTGTGCCGTGTTTTGTTTTGTACTGGGCTCGAACTCAGAACCTTGCACTTACCAGGCAGGTGCTGTGCTGCTGAGCTGCATCCCTGGCCTGCAAAACCGTTTGTGAATTAAACCTTAAAAATCCACTTTCATCATTCTTTTGCCACAGTATAAAGTTCTTTGATGAAAAATATCTTTCTACTAATTTGTTTCATAATTGTGAAGTCGTAATAAGGGTACCAAGAATTACGCATATAGGGCAGAGAGAGAGGCTTAACTTAAATAGACCCTCACATTGACTGTATAAACCTACTGCAGTAGTGCTGTACATGTAAGGGAGTTGGGCTTGCAGAGAGTTAAGAGATCTTTTCAGGAGCCTGTACAATATTTAAGGGAGAGCTGATTAGATAAACAGAAGCTTTGAGGAGAGATTTGTGAGAACAGAAGTTTCATTTGATTGCATCATGATTTTTCAAGCCAAAGGCAAATAAATTCCTGAGTATTTCCAGATGTTGTGTGTCTAGGCAAGAGGACATTTAAGGAGTATTTGATGTGACTTCTCTTTAGTGATCTTGGCTGCTATCATTTTCATGATAGATTTCCACCTACGTTTGTTTTGACCCAGCAGATTTTCTATTTTGAGGTCTCTTCTGTTTCTCTTAATAGCAAGGCCGCTTTTAAGACAGACGGTAGTGGAAGGCAGGACTGGGACTTAAAACAGACTCTCTGTAGTGTAGGCGTGTTGACTGTGCGCCGCCCCCGCCCGGCGCGGGGTGAAAGCCGTCATTGGTGTTCGCTGAGTTTTGATAGGAAGAACACTTCGATTGTTTGTTAACGTGAGAACCCCGTGGCCGCCATAGATTGTCACCGCCCCCAACGTGCTGAGCTAGCACCGGGAGCTCGAATGGCGCGGCACCGCCTGACTGCAGCCCCGGGGCGCTGCTGCCCTTCCCGCCCTCCGTCTCCTAACGGACTTCCACCTGTGTCTAACGCCTGTCCCAACCCCTGCTGCCTCCATAAACTTACCCGCTTTTCACTCTCCTGGCAAATCTACTCTAGCCGCAGGGGTGCTTATTTTAGTGTTGTCTTTGAGCTAGACAGAAATCTGTGTCATTGTGTTTTCCTTTACTTGAGAAGTTCACAGTGGACAAGAGAATGTGCCGGAGTCGGACCGAGTCGGACCGCCTGGCCCCGCGCGCCGGACCTGCAGCCCACTGGCCGCAGACGAGCTGGGTACGGCTTCTGCCCGTCGGCTCGCTCTTAAAATGGGTGTTAAAATAGTGCTTATATGCTTTATGGTAGTTAAAAGATTTAAAGAAGTTAGTTTATGTTAAAAGTCTTTAGAGCAGTCTTGGAACAATAAAGTCAGTGCTGTGTAAAAGTTAGCTTTAATTTTACTGTACTTGATTTTAACGTTTTGAAGAATAAGGATTCTCCCTTCCCTATATTTCTTTTAAGGAAAATTTAAGTTCTAGTTTATGTTTCTAAAATGGTTGTTCCATAACATCCAACGGCCACCAGGGCACAAGCATCATCACGGCGCAGAAATACAGGGGGAGCAGATGCTTATGAACACTAGTTCAACGCCCGCATGAAAAGCCCGCACATTCTGGGGTGCTTCCTGACCCTGAAAGACAGCTATAAGCTCTCGTGCACAGCAGACCATCTCGCCGAGCTTGCAGCCGCCATGCACCACAAGGGGGCAGCAGAGAGTCACCAGTGTTCCTATCCGTAGAGAGGGAGAAACTAAAGTGATTCCCGGCTAGGGAAAACCTGCACCCAAGCCGATCTCTGATAAGATGTTATTGAGCCGATATCAAAGTGCAGATTAGATACAAAACAGAAGAGTTCCGAGGCTGGGAGCCTTGCCACAGTTGAAATAGAAACCAAGAGACTGCTCCAGTAACTTAGCTTTGCTGTCTAAACGGCACAAGAACAGCTCAGATGGCTGGAGGTGGTTATTGTTGTCAGCATACCCCACTGTTTATTTTATTTCATTTCCTACAGCTGTAGAAACTGAGTAAGAACCTTTATTTGGGTCGCCCATTGTCATGTAGACGACTAGACTGCTATGGCCTTGCAGGCTGGGGTTAAATATACATTTTCCCATATTTTAAAAATTACTTCTTTTTTATGAAAATGTAATTGCATATGTTTCTTTAAGCTTATAAAACAGATTTTTTAGTGTGTTTCCTGCCAGTCTTTGTACTGTACCTTTCCATCTTATTTGTTTTAAACTAATTGACATCAATTCACAGATTTCATCTATAAATTCAATTCAATTCCTCCTAAAATCTTAGTAGAATTTCTTGTGGAACCTAAGAAGATGATCCTAAAACTCAAATGAAAGAATAAAGGGCTAAGAATAAGAGTTTGAAGACAAAGATAAAATGGTTTTCCAGATAACAAGACTTACTAGAATACTGTGATAAATAAAAAATGAGATATTGCTTTAGATTTAGCCAGGTAGACCAGTGAAACAGAATAGACCTCAGGAATAGATCTGTCTATATTCAGAAACTCGACGTGTTATACATCAATAGAGAAAGAATGGAATAGTTAATAAATGCTACTTGGATAACTGATTATTTGTATAGAAAAAGTTATGCTTTTCTACCCAAAAACGTGTATACCCAATGGAAAAAACAAGACTTTGGGAAGGAAGTATAGGAAAATACTAATAGTGGTATGACATTGGGGGCAGTGGAAATTATTTTTTTTAAAGAAACCCAAAACATAAAAGATCCATAAATTTTAATGCATTAAAATGTAGAAGTTCTTTACCACAAAAAATACATTAACAAATTGAAAGGTAAAGAATTGCAATGCATATAACTGACAGAGATTGGCATCTGGACTGTATCCGTAGATGAGTAAGAAGGTAATCCACCAGACAAGTGCTAGGGCATGTGAACCAGCACATCACAGAATAAAAACCGCTGTCTATAAACAAAAGGATGTTTACTCTAATTGGTAAGTGGACAAATTACAGATGGAAAGGATAATTATTTTCACATCAGCTGCTAAAATAAAAGGTTTGACGGTCGTAATTATAGGAAAAGGGAGCAGCAGGAACTCAGAGTGCACCTGGTCAGAGTTTCGAGTCGCATAGCTGCCTTGAATGGGTCGGTGGTGTGAGGTCCAAGTGAGGCTTGTCATGGTCTTCTTCAGCATTCGATGCCGTATCCCTTAACCATATGTCTTCAGGACACTTGGGCATGTGTAAGGGTTCGGTTAGAGGAGTGTCCATTGTAGTGTTGTTCATAATTGTGAAAAACAGGAGCCAACTTCAACCTTCTTCAGTAGGAAACACCATAAACTCACAGTGAAATGTCATGCAACAGTAAGAAAGGACGGTTATCTCCGAATCACAATGAATATAGAAAGCACGGGAAAGTACATATATATTTTTGAATAGTTTGAAAGCATTTAAAGCAATATAGTATTACGGGATACACATGTAGAGCAAATGATATGAAAACATGTTCAAAGATGATAGACAACAAATTCGGAATATTATTTACCTGTGAAAAAATGAGGATAGAAAAGGAATAAGATCAGGAGACACATATGTAATTATAAAGAGGCGTTAATGTAAATCTTCCTTTAAAAAAAAAAAGATTAAAACCAGGCATAGTATCATGTGCTTGTAATCCAGTGCTCAGAAGACTAAGACAGGAAAGTCAGCAGTTTGAGGCCAGCCTGGGCTGCAAGGTGTGATCCTGTGTTAAAAAAGGAAGAAAAAGAAAGGGAGTGAGGGTCTGAAAGAAGTGTAAAAGATTTTAGAATTTGATGGAGATAGGTTTTAATCACCATGCGGGGGGAGGGACCTCTTCACATTTGTTGACAGCAGTTTAGTTGAGCATAGCTTAGGCTAATTCTTCTTACTGCCCCTTTAAAAGTCCTGTAGAGAGTCCAGTGGCCAGCCTCTCTGGCAAGAAGGGAAAGGTAGTATCTTTAGCTCATTACCCTGAATCAGGCTCCTGTGAGGTGTGGTCAGGTAAGGACAAGTGGAGGGATGGGGTGAGGACTGCATTTTTCAAGAGAAAAGAGAGTAACGTAGTGGGTGGTCCCTAAGACCTTTAGTGAATTACAAGCCAAATGTGTAAGTCAGGAGGCTCTCAGTATCACAAGATACACTACTTTAGAATGATTTTCTTTTTATTAACTTTTTTATTAGTAATGTTTGCAGTGCATAATGATTACGTTCACTATGGGAAATTGATACACGTACATGACACATCTTAATTCTTCTTTTTCCTTTCCCTTCTGTAACCCCTCCTAAAATTTTTATTATAGAAAATTTGAAGCCGCTCTTAGGGCAGGCAAAGCGGTGTACACACTCGTGCTTGTTACCAGCCGCAGTGAACTACCATCAACTGCCTGCTCGTCTTTTTTTTTTTTCCAGCTATACAAGAGTTAGCAACCTTTTTCTCTAAGAGCTCAGATAGCAAATAATCTGGGCTTTGCAGGCCACACAGTTCGCGTCAGTCATGGCTGTCCCCCGCCCCGATGTGTCACGCGTCCCCAGGACCATCCCACGGTTCAGGATGTGTGAGGTGGCCTCGGCCTGCGGGTGCAGTCATGGTGAAGTGAAAGGGTGCGCGGCAGGACGAGCAGAGGGGGACGGTGCAGGTGCTCTCCGCCGAGCCTGCAGGGAACCAAGCAAGAGCTTCCGCGGGGTCACGGAGGACAGACGGGCTGGCCTCCTCCGCTCGGAACCCTGGCAGCGGGCCTGCAGCCTTGACTCCCTGAAGTTCCCAGCAGGCCTGGTGTTCAGGGTTTTCCCTGAGAGCTGGGCACCTGGCGCCTTCAGCCTAGCTCGTGCCAGGACTCCGGCCTCTGGAGGAAACACGGTTCAGCTCAGGCTCCACGAGCCACTCTCGGTGCCACAGGACAGTGGAAACCCTCCCGCAGTCCACGGTTTGAGGCAGGCTCGGGTCAGCGGCCAGCCTCACAAGTAGGTCTTTGTAAGGAAAATGGTCTTAGGCCATTTTTAAGCCCCTGAAAAATATAAAAAGTCTTCTTGGCCCAAGCCCCTTAAAAACATTAAGAACTATTCTTGGCCCACAGGCTGTACAGAAAGACCGTGGGCCTAATGTACCCATAGGCCCGAATTTGCTAACCCTTTATCATACCCTCCTCTACTTCCCTGTCCTTAAAACATGGGCAGGAGAGGAGGGTATGAATCGGTACTCTTTTATTTTGTTAGTAGAGAGAAGAAAGTAAAGAGAAAGCTTTGACTAATTCCTCAGCTATTTGATTCTGCGGCTTGCAGCTGGAGGAGGAGTAGCCGTTGGACGGCCGTCTGCGTCCCAGGGTGGGCCAGCGTGTGACGCCCGCAGCCCCGCCACAGGGGCTGGAGCGCAGCAGATGGCTGGCGTGGGCTCTCTGCTTTTACTGGCTCCAGAAACAGGAAGATGACCTTGTAACTGATGAGCACTCAACTTGCATGGGTATTATTTATTAATGAACACTTGGCTTTATTTAGACATTTTGCTTACTTTAAGTGCTGTGCAGTGATTAAAATCAGAACATTTAACAGAATATATGGAACAGTATTCACATTCTGTCATTGATTCATCAATGCTCTTTCCTTCTTCTTTCTCTCTCTCCCCTCCCCTTCCCTTCTCCTTTTCCCCCACAACCTTTCATTTCTTGTACTGGGAATTAACCCCAGGACTTTTGCACTGACCTACATCCTGAGCACTGTTCATTTTTTTATTTCGATGAGGATCTTGCCAAGTCACTAGGTTGTCCAGGCCTGGTTTGAATTTGGGATCGTCCTGCCTCAGACTTTCAGGGTACTGGGATTATAGGCATGTGCCACCACACCCATATCATTAATACCCATGATTTTTTTTTTCCCTTTTCCAAGATCACACCTGATATTTAGTTGTTGTGTCTCTAGTCTCCTTTAACCTGGAGCAGTTCCTCAACCTTTTATGTGTGGGTTTGTTTGGGTTTGTTTTGGTTTCTTTGAGATAGGGTCTTGCTGTATAGTTTCGAACTCACTATGTAAGCCCAGGCTGGCTTTGAAATCACAGCAGTCTTCCTGCCTCAGCCTCCATCCCTGCCTGGCTCTTGAACATGATTTAACTTTTTGTAAAGATCTTTCAGCACTATTTTATACATTTCAGTGTATGTCTCTTGCAAGCCTTTTGTTAAATTTATTTTTAAGTATTTTATGATTTTTGATGTTATTGTAATTAAAGTTTTTTTCTAAATTCCATTTACCATTGTTTGCTACTAGAAATACAACTGATTCTTGTGTCTCAACAATGTATCCTGAGGCCTTGGTACATTGACTTATTGGTACTAGTGATGTGCATAGATACTGTAGTATTTTTTACATACATACTCACATTGCCTATGAAGTACATTTTTGTTTTAAATTTTAGACCTTTCAATATCTTTTTCTTACTGTATTAGCTACAGCCTCCAGTGCAGTGGTGAATAGAAGAAGTGGGAGTAGACATATCCTTGCTTCGCTGCCAGTCTTAAGGGAAAATGTTTACTAATTCACCATTAACAATGATTTTAGCTGTAGGTTTTTTCATAGATGTTCACTATCAGATAGAGGAAGTTTCCTTTCATCCTTAGTTTGCTCAGAGTTTTTTATGATGTGTGGATGCTGAATTTTATTAAATGTTCTTTCTACAAATATAAATAATCCCATGGGGTTGGTTTTTTGTTTTGTTCTATTTTGTTTTTACCTTTATTCTATCACTACAATGAATTATTTTGATTGGTTCTCACATGTTACTCCAGCTTTGCGTTCTTGGGATGAGGTCACAAGAATATATTCACCTGCCATGTTGTTAATTTGTTAATATTTTTACTGTGTATGTTATTTATAATAGTTCCTTCTGTATTTTATTGATGATGATGTTTATCGTTTTGGCATGAGATTTGTATAATGTAAAGTAGATTGGGAAATGTTCCCTCCTTTATTTTCTGAAAGTTTTTAGAAAATGTGTAATATTTCTTCAAGGTTTGATAGTATCCACCAGTGAAATCATCATAGTCTGGATGTATCTTGAGATTTTAAATGACAAGTCAATATTTGTAATGACTTCTTGATGTGGCTTTATTTTGTATTGTTCATCTTTAAAAATTTTTAAATTTTATTTTAAAGGGAATAAAACAAAACAGAACCAAACAAAGCAGTGAGAATAATATTGGATTTCAAAAACAAGACAGAAGAGCTGGGCGTGGTGGCGCACGCCTTTAATCCCAGCACTCGGGAAGCTGAGGTAGGCAGAAGGTAGGCAGAGCATTGTGAGTTTGAGGCTGGGGTCGAGGCTGGCTTGGGCTACAACATGAGCACAAGGCCAGCCTGAACTGCATAGTATGACCCTGTCTCAAAAAACTAGGGCTGGGAGTTTGGTTCAGTGGCTTAGGCACCTGTCTGGCAGGCGCAAGGTTATGAGTTTAATCCCCAGTGCCAAAAACAAACAAGCAAACAAAAAAAGACAGAAGGAAATCCCCCATAGTTGCTATATTGCATATTGTTATCCTCTGAATAGATGCTCACACCACAGGTTTTAGGCCTGCAAAGTCAATCAAATGGTACAAGCATTAAGTTGTTTTTTTACTTCAGTAGCTATCATCTCAGCCTGTGTTCCTCCAAATCAGCTGGTTACTTACTGATGAGTTAAGGTTGCGTCTTTTCAGAGTGTGCTTCTGTGAGTGCCTTAGGGTTGACCACTCAGACCGAAGTGAGACTGAGTAAACCTCTCCACCAGGTGGTCACCCGTTAATCATAGTGACATTGTAGGTCATCATGAGAGAGATCAAGTGACAATTACTTGTATCTATACAGAAGTACACTGTCATCTCATTTTCATTGTTCTTGTATAAAAATCTGCAAAACCCCAGGGGAAGTTAGTATTTTTCCTCCTTCTGTTTTGTAAATAAAGAAGAAAATACACCAGAAAAAGAAACCTTTCTGGGGTCAGTAAGCTAGTAAGCTAAAAGGCCTTAACTCACATCTTTTAAAGGTCAAGTTTCTTTCTCTAGACCTGAAGGAGTGCTTGTTTCCCAAATCAACAAATCTCATGAAAACATATTTTGTCAAGATCCTGCAAAGATTCAGGCAGGTTAAATTTAATCGCAAAATTACTGTGGTGCTGTGTGTTATCCTGGAGATGTACTGTGCTATTTCCGGCATTCTCATGTCACCTTCCTAGTGGTGCCAAAACTCTTCTTATTCAGAACTCATGGTGCAAAGAAAATAGTCATAATGTCTTTTTTAAATAGAGGCAAAAGTTGCCTAAAGTTGTTCTGACTTGTTGATCAAGGTCTGTAAGCATCTGGGTGTTGTAAAGATTGTCAGGAGGACCATGAATGAAAGGATAAAGCTGTATTCTGTATAGCACTGTATTACAGTACTATAATGAATTAATTTTGTCATATTCACCATGCCAACATTTCATTTTAAGGAGTTGACTTACGGGTTATTTGGAGTATTTCTTCTCCACCATAGAAGCAAAATTAGCTTTCAACTCTCTGAGCAGAATATAGATAGGTTCAAAACCAAGCAGGGACACCATTGAGGCTGACCATGGAACACCTGTTTGATGAGGTCAGGAGGCACTGTGAGAGTAGTTTTTAATGTTCGTGAAGTTTTGGTTTTTGGTCTTTTCCTTTCTCGTTTGTAAGTGTCTCCTTTCTTTGCAGTTAGTAATCATTTGTGCCCTACTCTCAGATTTTTTGGGCCAAGTATTTTGTAGTGATCACGTGGTGCCCTGGATATTTATTTGGAAAGCAGCACTGGAGCACACTTGAGTTTTTAGGATTTTGATATCTTATACAGCGAGATAGTGCAGATTATTTTTAATTTGTTTTAATATCTACTTTTTAATTTGTTTTAATATCTACATCTTTGGCAGCAGTAAATTTGGTTTTGTCTGTGGGCATTTTGTGAAAAAGATTTATTTTTGGAGAATTACCAACTAAGTACTCTTTTTGAAGATAATGATTATATCTTAGTTTATTTTTGTATTTCCAGCATTTGTCCTTGCCTGCAACATAGCTGAGCTTCGATACATATTTGTTGAATGAATGAAATGGAATCCTGACTCTGTATATACTGTCTTCTGCTGTTCCTACGTTGTTTGACCCCATTTAATGAGCAAATCAGGATAAACGTTTTAGACGATTTCCTATAAATTACATAGTGAAGCACGGAGTCTCATTCTTGGGAGGTGTGTTTAGCAGTAAGTGCTGGGTGGGGACTGGAAGACACATGTAGTTCTTCCAAAATAATTATAGTCTGAGCCTTATCACACTATTTAGCCTTGTGGATCTCAGCTTTCTCATCTTTAAGATAAATACAAAAAATGGTATAGGAGCCAGTCCCCTCGCTCACGTGGAAGCTAGCACAGGATAGATGAAGGGCGCTGCTCTAGACAGCTCTCTGAAGCCGTGAGCCTCCCCCAGGAAGCCTTGGGGATCCTTCAGCCTTGGGATTCAGCATATTTTCTACTGTGAGAAGTTCAAGAACCTGGTGTTAACACATCTTAGGCTCCATCTGTGTCGGCTCTGCCTGTGGTTCAAAAACATGTCCCTGTCCTGTTTCTGTCTTAACTAGTACCCGAGCCAGCAGCAGACACATGGAGCGTGAGAAGTACGGGGCGTGTCATGTTCCATATCTCAGGAAGGTTGCTCTTTACTTGCTTTGTAGTTCAGACTGGTTTGAACTCACTATGTAGCCTGGGCTGGCCTCAAACTCACTGCAGTCCTCCAGCCTCAGCCTCCCAAGTGCTGGGATCACAGGTATGTGCCACCATGCCTGGCTCCACCCCTTTTTCTAGGTCTTCACAATTTCCTTTCAATGTCCCACCATCTTGGCTTACTTTTTATCTACTCCACCAAGACCTGTTGCTTCTCCCTCTCACATCTTCCCTCTCTGTCCTGTGGACTATCATCTTAACTCAAGCTGCAAGCTATCTTGTTTTTGTTTGTAGCGTCTGTATTCAAGGTTTTTTTTTATAGCATTAGAATAAAATAGTTAACAAATTTTGTATCAGGATCAATCATTAGGTTAAAATGAGTTCTTTCTACCTGTTACATTCATTAGCATCACAGACCTACTTAAAGTCATATTCTTGGTTTTTATAACAGCTAGACTTCTGTTTCAATGAAGACAGGAGATACTACTTGTGTTGTTTTTTGTTTGTTTGCTTTTTCTTCTTCTTTTTTGTACCGGGGATCAAACTCATGACCTTGCACTTGCCAGGCAGGCACTTACGCCACTGAGCTAAATCCCCAGCCCTATGACTTGTGTTTTACAAGTTATATTCACAGCTCCTTGGATTTGCAGTTTCCAGTTGTCAAGTCAAGATGTGAACATCATCACTTACTTGTTTTGTAACTCAGTGAGACATCTGTCCAAGTAAAATTTCTTTATTGAGGTGGGAAAGCTATGTGACTCATGTTTTGATAGTCATAGGAGTCCTACTGTCATTTACTAGATTAAAAATTAGAAGAAAAACAAAATGATTATCCAACTTCTCCAGCCCCCAAGACTTAGTCCTGTTCTTTATGCTACATATTTCAGAGATAAATCCAGAATATTTATGTAATTTGGTTCCAACCTACCTTTCCATCAGATATCACTAATCTCTAACACACA